>JAUZST010074830.1:0-13792 GCA_034779995.1 Parotocinclus haroldoi
GTGTGTGTGTGTGTGTGTGTGTGTGTGTGTGTGTGTGTGTGTGTGTGTGTGTGTGTGTGTGTGTGTGTGTCACACACTGTCACCTGTCACTAGGCAACGTTGATTTTTTTTGCTCCCTCTCTATTGGGTTTAGGTATGGAAACTGGCTAGGCTGTTTCCAAAAACCCCCCTCAATTTTCTCATCTGACCACATGACCTTCTCCCATGACTCCTCAGGATCATTCAAATGGTCATTGGCAAACTTCAAACATGTCTGGACATTTGCTGGTGTAAGCAAGGGGACCTTGCATACCTTGCAGGATTTTAATCCATGACAGCATAGTGTGGTACTAATGGTCATCTTTGAGACTGTGGTCCAAGCTCAGCTTCTGGTCATTGACCAGGTCCTCCCAGGTAGTGCTCGGCTGATTCCTGGCCTTTCTCAGACTTGTGACAGTCGGCCAAACTAATTCAGTTTCATGGTGTCGCAGGAATTACAGTACCAGTAGAAATAATGTCTTAATTAATGGTGTTGGCAATTAGAGTTAATGATGAGCACCTGGATTTAGACAGTTGCTTCAAAAGTACTTGTTGTCACGCCATCGCTCTGCCAGCACCGTTTGCTGTGCTTCTTGTTATGCAGCATTCCTTTTAACCTAGTTAGGTGGTGACATTCCAGGACTTTTTATATATCGACAGATGTGTAAAGGGAGAAATCCACTGAGGTATTATCTCCTGGCGGGAGACAGGCAGGACTACATTTGTTTCTTTTTTTTCTTGTTTTTTTCCCTCCCGTCGCTTTTTTTGCAAACTACGATGCAGGCTGATTACCTTTTATTATTCATTATTATCACTACTTTAGTTCCTCAACTGGGCTCTGGGACTCTCTGGGTAATATTCCCGCATTCTTCCATTTTTATTACAAGTATTATTATTGACATGGATGTATGCCCCGCCGCGCTTTCATGCAATCCGGGTTCTTTTGTTCTTCTTCTTTTTCTTTCAGCTGTTCCCATCAGGGGTCGCTATAGTGGATCATATGTTTCTTTCATACATCTTGCACTGTCATGAAAATCGTCCTCTGTCGCCCCTGCATTTCCTTCTTCACAGCATCCATAAACCTTCTACTTGGCCTGCCTCGTCTTCTTCTGCCTGGCAGTTTCATACCCAGCACCCTTCTCCCAAAGTAACCCTTTTACCTCCTCTGCACATGCCCAATCCATCTCAGTGTAGTTTCCCTATCTTTGTCTCCAAAACAACCTACTTGCGCTGACCCTCTAATGAACTCATTCCTGATCCTGTCAATCCTCATCACCCCTAAAGAAAATCTCAGCATTTTCATCTCTGCCACCTCCAGGTCCCTCTCCTGTCCTTTTGTCAGTGCCACAGTCTCTAAGTCATACAACATAACATACCTCACTATTGTATTTTACCCTTGTAGTTTTTCCTTTCACTCTGGCAGATACTTTTCTGTCACTCCTGCCACTCTGCGCTATCCACTCCACTCTGCACTCGCTTCTTCACCTCTCTACCACACTCACCATTACTTTGAACACTTGACCCCAAGTATTTAAACTAATCCACTCTCAACACCTCTGTGCCTTGCAACTGCACGTTTCCTCCACCCCCCTCTCATTCATGCACACAATGCATACAATTCTTACCTCCATCTCTCCAGAGCCTACTCTCACTACAAATTACAATGTCATATGCGAACATCATAGTCCATAGAGAATCCTGCCTAACCTCGTCCATCGGTCTGTCCATTACTATTGCAAACAGGAAATGACCCAGAGCCAATCCTTGAATCCCACCTCCACTTTAAACCCCTCTGTCATTCCTACCGCACATCTCTTCGCTATCACACTGTTCTCATACAAATCTTGTACCACCTTCACATACTTCTCTGCACATCACTCTCATTCTTAAAAACTGGGACCAATACACTTCTTCTCCATTCTTCAGACATCCTTTCGCCTTCCAAGATGTCAGCTAACTCTCTCCCTTTACCAGTCATAGTGCCCACACTCAAAGTTCCAACTCTTACCTCCATCTTTCTACCCTTCCTCCTCTAACACCTCTTAGCATTTCTTCCCCTTCTTCTTCTCCTCGTGGGTCCAACAGTAGTACAGTTTCCACTGGCACCCTGTTGGGCAACAGTATCAGTGGCGTTTTACGCCGGATACTGATCCTGACACAACCTTCCCTATTTACCCAGGCTAGGCAGACTAAGAATGCACTAATATGTACACTCCCAGTGGCTAGGTTAAGCCAAATTCTTTTGTAAATTGCAGTTGTTACTTAACAGCAGAATTTACTGTGTTCCTTACCCTTTTTAATTGTTAGTCACAAAACTCCTTATTCTTTATTTTCCTTGTGGTGACTTTAACCATTAGGCCACCACAGTCCCACAGTCCTCTATTGTAGACCAAAGATCAAGAAGTGATGACTGTCATGGACTTTCCTCCACATTTGCCTGACTTGAGCATACTGTATAAGGGAAACATGAACACTGAGATAACTAGACATTCGGGAACAACATAATATGCTCTCTGGTATATTATAACATGGATCATCAGATTAATAATATTTGTATGTAAAATTTGCTGGATCACATACTTCATGATATGGCAGTGACTGAAACACAGAAGTAAAGACATTCAATGTTATGCTCATGTATGTACAGCTCAAGCCAGCAGTGTGTTTTGGAAGATGATGAATGTCAGTCTAAACACAGAGAGGTAGATTAACTTGTTCATTGGTTTACTGGAATACAGGACGATAAAGAAGACCAGGGCAAATGCAGCAGAGTTTAGGTACAGGCAGACAGGATTGGTTGAGACAGTGTTGACTAAACAGAGCAGGCAAGTGGTATAACTAGTAAACAGAGCTGAGATCAGAGTCAAAGTAGCCACAGAGAAAAAAAATCAATGAAGAATGCTTGGTAACACAGACAACTATGAAAGTTTGCAATTAAACAGAATGCTTAAATAAAAACATGAACAGGAATGAGAAACGGGTAAACGGGTATAGTAAGCAGGCAAATGGCAGCATGGAATTCCAATACTTTGGCCTGTATTTGTGTCCCAGGAATGATAGGAAATAGAGTCTCTGGACACTGGATTAGGAAGCAGGAATTGTAATAGTGACTCAGAAACAGAATATCAGTATTGAATACACCATTTGCAGCAAATCAAGTATGCATAAACTTCCCATGTGTGTGTGTGTGTGTGTGTGTGTGTGTGTGTGTGTGTGTGTGTGTGTATACACACACAAAACATGTATTTTTAGGATCCCTACATATTATTATAGCAACGAAAGAGTCAAACTTAGTAAAGGTCTTGGCTAGCTCAATTTTTTGCTAATTGTGCTTAAAATTCTAATCAGAATTATCTACATGGCTTATTGGACAATGTCATTATCACTGAACGGGAGGTATGGAAGAAAAAAGAGAAACCTAAGAAAACAGAAGATGGAACAACTCTAATTTCTCAAATTCACATTAATTTGTGTGAGGTATGTAATCTATCTACAATTACAGTATTTTTTTCCCAATTGCATAGTGAGCTTTTCATTTGATCTTCAATCTATGTTTTGTCATATGCAATTATTCATCATTTTGAAGAAAATTATTTAATTATGCGTGCATTGTAATAAAGTGTATGCTGACCTAATCACCTCTTTTAATTAGTTGATAAAGGCACATACTGAGAATGGAAATGGAGAGATGGAAACAAACCTGAAAAAGAATGTTGTATGCAAATGGATGGAGACACTACTGCACTTTCCCAAAAGGTTATACATAAATTGCTTGAATCAATGAATTGCTAATCTCAAAACAAAAATAGCTTTAGAGATTGTGAGACTGCCTGACTTCATGTGACATTCATGTACTCACTTTCTGTATTTCTCTAGATTTTGGGAAGACTTTTCAAAGCAGAGCAGCTCATTGTTGGGCTCAGACTTGCTGGATTTTTGTCTGTGGGGTGAATATCATGTTGTCTATATCAACAGCTTCAGCTTCCTCAAGTAAGACTTTAGTAATAGCAATGGTTCAAAATGTGTACATGTTCATTTGCTATTCAATGCACTTCACTGTAACATGAACTCTGTTATTGTCTCAACATTATAAATATCATTGAGTATTTTACAAAAACTTAGCTCTATGTACAGTGCATAATATCATTGAACAATTCAAGGAATATGGAGTAAATTAAATGTGTAAAGGTCAAGGTTGTCAGCTTAAGTCGAGCATCAAAGATCTCTGGTCCCCTAGATGGCACTGCTTCAAGAACTGTAATTCATCAATGTCTTTTATAACCTTATGGGCAAGGGTTTACTTTGCATTTTGTCTAGCCCCTGCATAAAGAGTTACATTCAGAAATGCCAGTCAAACACTTTTATCAGCCAAAAGCCAGGGTCTGGTGCTGTGTCAGTGTCCTTGGCAATGGCAATGGCAAACATATGCTGCCCACAAGATGGATGTCCACACATTTTTCAACAAGACAATGCAATACCACATACTGCACACAAAGGCATGGCTGTGAAATAAGAGGACTGGCCTGTGTTGTCCTGACTTAGAGAACATAGAGAATTTCACATGATGACTCTGTTCAGAAAGAATGGGACAAAATAACACCGGATACTTTTTTGGAATTAGTTACTTATTAGAAAATTAAATAAAATTGACCAGACAAAACATACAAAATCTAAGGTTCATACTGTCTGCAATAGAATAAAACACTGTTTTTTGTTTTTTTTACATTGTTACAGACTGAGTTTCTCATGCAATCAGTTTTTTTTGCTTGTTCTTGCCTTCTGTTAGTCTGGTAATGTTCTGCGTGGTGTTTTTTTTGTTCCAGAGAGCATATAGAAGGCTACAAAAAGTACAACCCAAGACAGGTGCAACTGTTGGAAACGGAGATTGGTGAATTGATTATCCATCTGACACATGCTCTGCTAAACCAATTCAGAACTGAAACTGAGGTGGGGCTGTACCTGCTGTAGGAGTTAGTTTAGTTAGAGTTTAGTTGACTTGTGTATGCTGAATGGTTTCTGACTTATCAAGCTATTTAATTTATAAACAGTGGTAAAAATGACTCCTTTATATTCAAATATTAAAATTTGTAAGTCATGTGCATAATGCTTTTTTTAGCCCCACCTGGGCAGAATGATGACTAAACACTGGTTCAGCACAGATGCTGATTTCACAGAAATAATTAATAGAATAGAGATCTACTCTGGACACAGCAAATCCCTGAGACCCACAAGGGCACAAGTAAGTAGGATAATGTCAGCTGATTTCAGATGGTTATTTGTAATACACTGCTCACAAAAACCGAGGGATATTTAATTAGGGCATATTTTATTTTGGGGTGATTTTGTGAGCAGTATAGAATATAACACTATGTCTGCGTACAACTTTCTTTACCTGCAGGATTTTGCCAACAACATGCATTATCATGTAGCGAATCGCTACATATCTCAACTGCTAAAAAGTCAATGTTCTTGCAAAGGCAAAATGAACGATATTGCTGCAACTAAAATTAGAGAACAGTGGGGTAACCTCAGCAGTCTGTGCCGTGAAGTGGTAAGACATTCAGCTTTGAGTTTGGATGCAAAGAAATGTCCATTTCCAGTGATAAGAATGTCCAGTGATACACATGTTTATAATTGTCTTTATTTTGTACTCAGGGATCAACCATACAGTGGCTTCACCCACTTGGAGACCATCTTGCTGATATAATTGAAAAAGAACATGAGAAAGACATAAAAACCATCTTACCATCCTTGGTTGAAAATTACCCAGACATCAGGTAAGCATTTTTTATTCTTTTTGTCACTATGATGTGGTGATTTGCATATTTATTGCATAATCCTGTGCATTTCTATACGAGATACATTGCCTTTTTGCCAATTTCTAGTAAGAAGCAGCTCGCCGCTGTTTTGAACTTCAGAGACAACAGCCTAACAACCAGTTTTTCAAGGTCTCAGGTTCTTCAGCACTTCACTGAACTTACACATACTGCAGGGCCATCAAATATTCCTGGAAATGAACAACACATATTCTTCAGTGACATCAAGGTAAATGTTTCTTTAAAGCATTATATTATAATGTACACTATACAGTAACCTTACAATCCATTCACCCGATGCCTAATTTATTACTATACATTACAAGTTATTTTACTGCATATTTTATTATAATGATGATATTATATTATGATATTTTTATTCTATAATATTATTCTATGACATTATTTTATAATTTATTCATCAGTGTGTATTGTGTTCTAAGAGGGTTGTAAACATTTTTTTTCCATTTTCAGTGAGAAACAATGATGCCCTTTCTGGAATTCCCAAATCTTAATTAAGGGTAATGTCATCTTACATACTTACATTTGTTACATATGGTAAACGTGGCATGCATTTTCTTTCAAAAACCCAAAATGGTTAGGTCTAACCATTTTTTATTTTGGTCTGTTCTACATAAAAATTTCATGATTCATTATGCATTATAGAGCAGGTTTAATGTAATGTGTTTAATGTTTGTCATGCTTAAAAAAGAGTATGATACGTATGATATTAAAAAGAGCTTGAAAGACCTGGGTTTTGCCAAGGCCAACAACCATTTTACAACTATTATAGAAAACACAGAGGATAATACAGGGCTGTAAAATCAAAGTCTTAGTGGTATATACTCTGCTATTTGAAAATGTATACAAAGAGGATCCCACAAGATCTGCTGGACAATCTGATCCTGTCCATGCACACATCACAGTGTGTTTTGGCAGTTTTGGGTGATCATACACCCTACTGAACAGTCACTGTGTGGTACTCTCATCTAGATTGACATGCTTCTGTTCCCCATCATGAATATATCACTTGCTGCTCAATTACTATAATTGAGTTTGTGTCTCATTTGCTTTATCTTGTTTATTTGTACATTATATATATATATATATAAAATGATAGATCAAGATTTCCATTTCATGTATTTTTGTCTAATATACACTGCTCACAAAAATTATAATGGATATATCTAAATGAAATGTTATTTTCTATGAAATGTTTTGTTATTCGAATCTGTTATTTGAAATGCTTACATAAATAAAGGCAAGATGGGTCATACACAAAGATTTTTTTATGCATTTAAGACTTTTATGTATGTGCTTGGTTGTTACAAAATTGGAATTAGTTGTTATTAGTTTTGTATGTTTGTGTTGTAACTGTGAATTGTAACTGCAGCAGCTTTGTTTTTCCACACATTTTTGTGTTTTATAATGTGTTGTGTTATTTGTGGAGTTATCTGATGTTATCTGATTACTTTCTATACATATATGTATGTGTATTAATTAATTTCAAAATTACTTAGTGGATTTGAGGATTAGTGGTTTTATTATTGAATACATGTCCTGACAGACATATCCTGGAAGAAAAAGGTTCACCTTCCAACGACACAATGACCCTAAGCACACAGCTAAAAAATAACAAGGAGTGGCTTCAGAACAACTCTGTGACCATTCTTGACTGGCTCAGCCAGAGCCCTGACCTAAACCCAATTTAGCATTTCTAGAGAGACATGAAAATGGCTGTCTAACAACATTCACCATTTAACTGGAGATGATCTGCAAGGAAGAATGGCTGAAAATCCCCAAATAAAGGTGTGAAAAACTTGTTGCATCATTCCCAAGAAGACTCATGGCTGTACTAACTCAAACAGTGCTTCTACTGAATACTGAGCAAAGGGTCTGAATACTTATGACCATGTGATATTTCAGTTTTTCTTTTGTAATACATTTGCAAAAAAATCTATGTCTGATATTTTCTGTCAAGATGGGACACTGAGTGTACATTAATGAGAAAGAATGAAACAAAGAGTGATAAATTTAAAGGGGTCTAAATACTTTCCGAACCCTTTGTAAATAGACTTATATTTTTAAATACTATTTTAGATATACCTTAGATAATAATACTGTTCTTTTGGTTTCTTTTTGTATGACCTATAGTAATAATCAGATATGATTGTATATCATCTGTATATCTGGCTTATGTTTATTAAAAAGCTGTCTTCTGTTTTATCTTTCACTGTAATTTAATAGATATTCTCTAGCAAAGAATGTTTCAGTTCTTTCAGAAAATAATTTATACCCTCTGACAACTGTAGATACTATATGTTACACACTACAAAACGGATGGAAATTTAGAGATGCTCACAGTCACCACGTATTTTCTCTTTA
The DNA here is from genome assembly GCA_034779995.1 of Parotocinclus haroldoi. NCBI lineage: Eukaryota > Metazoa > Chordata > Actinopteri > Siluriformes > Loricariidae > Parotocinclus > Parotocinclus haroldoi. Next base: position 8,220 of record JAUZST010074830.1, read on the forward strand.
CAGTATAACAGGATTCACTGTAGAATGCATTTTTTGCTTATTAAACAAACCGACTTGACATCTTGTGCTGAAGTGGGGGAGTCATTGACCCCCTGGCGGTTGAATGCAGTTATTGCAGTAGCTTAGTTTACATGGTAGTGGTTCATGATAGGGTGGTAGGCGCCCTCTATCTTTAGTTAACGGTTATTGCGGTGGATTAGTTTACATAGCAGTGGTTCATGATAGGGTGGTAGGCGCCCTCGTTAGATGACGGTTATTGCAGTGGCTTGACCTGCATAATGGTAGTACGTGACCATAGACTGTATATACAGTACAGGGTTATGTACAGTCTATGTATGGGACAGTTTTCATCCTTTATTGTATCCAGCATCACCTGGGAAGTACGCAAGGTCATTGAGGATGCCCAGAAGACCAAGTCAAACCCGAGATCGGCACCCCCAGGCCAGATCTTCATCCTTAAAGATACACAGTATTTTCCTGGACGCCATTTTCGACAGGGGTCTCTAGTTCCCTTCCCAGGTCTTAAGGGCCACTGCTAGCATCTTCTCAGGCTTCCATCCCCAAAGCAATGGCAGGTCAAACATTCTAACCAGGACTTTAAGGCCACTCTCCGCTGAATTTCCACTAGAAGACAATTGACATGACTGGCTGGTTCCTGGTTTGGACTATGTCCACAACACCCTGGTCTCCTCCTCCTCAGCCAACGAAGACCCACTTATTTCCTTATCTCACTTTGAATCACTGCCAGTCACTGTGGTATGATCTGACGTTGCTACAGTTGGTCAGGTCTCACCAACTGAATACCTGAATATAATGAATGATCAGAGTTGTCACTGATGATTTGAATTACAATACAAATACATTTGGGTAACAGTTTACTATAAATGTACAATAAATGGGTTGGTTTTGTGTTCATGTGAGTGAGTACAGTAGGTGTGTGTAAATGAATTCTCTAGTTCCTGAATAGTGCACTACTTAGGGAAGCTTCCATATACTGCTGTCCAAATTTTCAATCTACAATCATATTTCCTGGTTCCCTCCATTACCACCATAATTCTAGCATACAATTGATGCACACTACTTTCACATACTGTAGATATCCCACAATGCACCATGATTCATTCAACATTTCCTTAAAGAAAAAACAAGCTAAATGAAAATAAGTGGATTTTCTATGAATATACCAACAAGCAAGAACCAGAGAGGTATTATTACACATGATTTATTGTGACATATATCTGTGTCTCAATACATTAATTTAATTTGAAGTGAATATGATTTTTCAAGGGAATAAAACACAGAGCGTAGCTTAACAAAATATATTCACATAATTATTTCATTAATTTTCTACATTGTTACAGAGCTTCAAATATATAGATGCTTACATTTAGATAATGTTGGATTTATATACCATATGTATTAGTACTACTGTATATACTTTTATATTATCACTATTATTATTCATTTTTATTGTTAGTGTTACAACAGTTTGACGTACTTTTCTGAATATGTCTAAATGTGTATGTGTATGTATATATATATATATATATATATATATATATATATATATATATTTAGTAGGCTTACATTATATTGTAGTTTGCATACGACTGAGACAACACTGTAAACAATTTCCACAGAGAATGATATTACTGTAAAGGATGTTAAATACCTGTGCTCCTCTATTGTACTCTTTTTAGTGAAGCTGAATTAATATTCACATTTATAATTGAATCTTATCTAGCAAAATGAAAATTAAAAGTATCTTTGCTTTCTCCTTTGCTTTAGCTTTAATAATGCCGATTTAATTATACACAGAATCAAAATGATTTGAACATTATTCCAATTTATCCAAAACAGATTTAGGTTAAAGCTCAGAAATCGAGTTGTCTCGTGCAAATTTGTGAGAATTTGTGTTAACATGCTGTTTATGGATTTATTTAAAACAGTCATGACTCAGGAGACCCCTCATTCTCATCTGCTAGTTTCTCTTCATTCTCATCAGCAGAAGAATCTGCATGTCTTATATATGTTTCTGTGCTTGTTGTAGTTTTCTTAGTTGACTCTAAGCTCTCAAAAAACTTCATTTTCTCAAAATGTACTGTGTCCTTAAGCTTTTGAATTGATGACGCAGTGTTATGTGTTACAGGCTCTGTTAAGCCTCCTTCAAACACCTCTATTCTTCGTGTCACAACGATAGTATCCTTTTCATCTCCAAATATTTCCCCCCTAACTTGTTTCTCCACTAAAGTTTGTTCTTTTCTCACTATGGTTTTTTCAACTGATAACAATGAGTCAGCTTCTCTTTCTGGAGGCAAGGTCTGAATATTAAGAGTGTCTACAGTGAAAAATTCAGCATGTTGTGTTTTAGATATAGTTTGCTCAATTGGCCCTACAATGTGAATTTCTCCTGGTGCCTTTTTCAGCGTATTTACAGAAGAAGAGGATGTTTCTGAAGAGAATGGGATGTTCACTTTCTCTGGCTGATGCGGTTTCATGGATATTATTTCAGTTCTGGCTGTTGAAGTAATAGCATCATGTATGTCAGTCAGTTCAGAAGTCGCAATTGGTTCTGAATATTTCACTTTGACTTTTGTTGGGCTAGTCTGTGATGGGCATATCTGTTCAGTTGTTGGGCCAGAACTTACATCAGCAAAAGCTTCAGATGATCTCAATGACAGAGTTGGGCTATTCTCTTCAACCTCTTTTGTGGAGCTCTTTTCTACCTCTTGATCCATTATGGCGGTGAGCGGAATGTCTTTGGCATTCAGTGGTAATTTGGGTACATTAAATTCAACGTCATTTAAAACTTCACTTAATGTTGGTAGCATTATTTTGGGGGAACTTTTGGAATCCGTTTCTTCTGGCTTTGAGGTATTTTTACTATCCGTATTAACTCCTGGAGTTTCTATTTGTAGGGAAGCAATTTCAAGTGGAAAGGCATTGCTTTGTTTTTCATTGTCTCTGCAATCATGCACTGCCTGTTGTAAGCCAACAGTTTTGTCCAGTGTCAATAGAGAATTTTCTTCTTTGTTTACATCACTCCCTTTAATACAGACTGTCATTGATTCGGCTGATGATTTTGATAATTTTAAGTCTGGAAGACTTATTTCAGCTGGCTTAAGATCGACCTCCACAGAAGAGAAGTCCACTGTTTCCTTTGTGGCTTTAGCTCCCAACTTTGAAAATTTTATAGAAGGAAAGGTAAATTTTGTTGATGAACCAAACTTTGCTGGAACCTTTTTTACATCTTTTGTTGTTTCCTTTTGGTCAACATCTTTAAGTTTTAAATCACAATGCTTATTTGTCTCTTCCAGTTGTACACTTTCCTCTCCTAAAGGAAAATCAACATTGCTGGCACTCTCATCAAAGTCTGGTGCCTTAGTTTCTGATGCAGAAAGCCCAAACTTGGGAAAAGAAAAGCCTGGTCTCTTCATTTTCACTTCAAAACCTTTAGAATCAATTCCTGGAATGTCTGTCTTAAGTTTGGCTGATGTGTCCTGCAATTTATCACCATGTGAATGTGCATCTTCATTTCCCTTGGGAAAAGACATATGAATTTCCTCTTTGTTAGAACTTAAATCCACTTTTGGTTCCTTAACATCAGGAAGGCTGATATCAAATTTTGGTAATTTGAATTTCCTTTCTTGACCCTTTATCTGAATGTCCTGATCTTTCAGTTCTCCAGCCTGTTCTCCATCTTTGTGTACATTTATTCCTGCTTTTCCACATGATAGTGGCTCTGCTGATTTGAACTCAGAATCTGAAAAACTTACTTCAGGCTCCATAACATCAACAGTAGTGATCCTTGCTGTTGATTTTGGAACTTTAGCTCCAAATTTAGGAAGGGTGATGGAAGGGAGTTTAAACTTTATTGGGGAGCCAAACTTTAAATCTTTTCCTTTTTTAATTTCTTCCTTTGATAATGGTACATCTCTGTCTTGTACTTCAATTTCTGTATCTGTATCAACTGATAATGGTTTAGCTGACACTTTTAGCTCTGCACCTGGTAGAGTTATTTCAGGTCCCTTAACATCTACATTCACATCAGAGAATTCAACTGTTGCTTCTGGAACTTTGGCTCCCATTTTTTCGAGACTGACTGAAGGATATTCAACTTTTTTCGAATAACCAAGCTTTCCTACTTCTTTCAGTCCAGGATCTTCCACTGATAATGTAATGTCTGTTTTTATTCCTTCCATGTCAACCTTTCCATGTGCTACAGACACATCAACATTCGTTAGATCCATCTCAACATCTGGTGCTGTAGTCTCTGATTTACCAAATCCAATTTTAGGAAGTGAAAATCCAGGTCTATTCACTTTCATTTCAAGACCTTTAGAATCTTTCTCCAGTAGGTCTCCTTTCACTTCAGCTGTAACATCTTGCGATTCCACATCTGATTTATGTGTTTCTAATTCTCCCCTTTGTTCAGAAATGCCAATCTCTGCTTTCTTTGAACCCAAATCTATTTTTGGTCCTTTCACCTCAGGAAGACTAACTCCAAATTTGGGAAATTTGAACTTACTATCACTTTTGATGTCCTGATTCTTAATTTCTACACCTAGACATTTTGCCTCTTTGTCTACATCAGGCCCTTTTATATTGATTGATGATGCTTTATCTGACAATTTTAATTCTACATCAGGTGCATCCATTTCAGGACCCTTAACATCTATATCCACAGATGAGATTTCTGCTGTTGACTTTGGAACTTTAGCTCCAAATTTAGGAAGGCTGATGGAAGGAAGTTTAAACTTTATTGGGGAGCCAAACTTTGAATCTTTTCCTTTAATTTCTTCCTTTGATAATGGTACATCTGTGTCTTGTACTTCAATTTCTGTATTTCTTTCTTGTAAAGACACATCATACTCTGGGTGACCAACATTAGCTTTTGCATCTTTGTCTACATATGTTACAACCATTTCAGATCCTGTAGCATCTATATCCACAGATGAGATCTCTGTTGTTGCCTTTGGAATTTTCGCTCCAAATTTAGGAAGACTGATTGAAGGAAGTTTAAACTTGGTTGGGGAACCAAACTTTGCTGATTCTTCTTGTTTAGATTCTTCCTTTGATATTGTAATATTTGTGTCCAATCCTTCCATTTCTATAGTGCCCTCTGGTAAAGAAACATCAGCAGTTGGGAGATGTACATCAGCAGTTGAAGCTTTAGTTTCTGATTTAGCAAATCCAAATCTAGGAAATGAAATTCCTTGTCCTTTCATTTTAAATTCCAGATCTTTAGAATGACCTTCAGGTATATCGGATTTTACTTCAACAACAGGAACATCTATTTCTTTTCCCTTTGGTACTGAAATATCAATGTTGACTTTCGTTGAACTTGAATCTATTTTCGGCCCTTTGATCTCAGGAAGGCTGATCCCAAAAGTTGGCAAATTAAATTTACTTTCTTTACTTTTGATTGTGATGTCCTTGTCTTTTGTTTCCACATTGAGAGATGTCACCTGTTTTGATTCATCAGGAACTTTTATGTCAACTGATAATGGTTTAGCTGACACTTTTAGCTCTGCACCTGGTAGAGTTATTTCAGGTCCCTTAACATCTACATT
>JAUZST010074841.1:0-21303 GCA_034779995.1 Parotocinclus haroldoi
GTGTGTATGTGCGTGTGTGTGTATCTATGTGTGTGTCTGTGTGTGTGTGTGTGTGTGTGTGTGTGTGTGTGTATGTGTGTGTGTGCGTGTGTACATGATACAGAGAGAGACACAGACAGATAGTGACAAAATTAAGGTCATTTCTGCAGGGTTTTGTTAAGCTTCTTTACTATTAATAGGCACCTGCATTTGACACAGGATATAAAACACAGAGCAAGCTGTGAAACACCTGTTGAATGACAATAGGAAGATCTTTCACTACCAGACACAGATAGCCACCCCCCCCCCACCCCCCAAGAAGACACACAGGTGCGCACACACACACATTGCCTCACCTTACGCGTTCTCTGCACCAATTCACAATTTGTGGCAAACCTTGCATAACGTCGCTATCGGCATCAGTGGCCATAGACAAGGTTATATCTACACACTGATTTTATATCAGAACTAGATACAGTACAGTCATAGTAATCAGTTAACCTAACACGCATGACTTTGGAGTGTCTGAGGAAACTGGAGTACCTGGAGTAAACCCACGCAGTCATGGGGAGGACATACAGACTCCACACAGAAAGGACCCAGGACACTCCACCCTGAAACTGAACCCAGGACCTTCTTGCTGTGAGGCAATGGTGCTACCCACCAAGCCACTGTGCTGCTCTGATGCTCTTGTTACTTAATACAAGAAAATGTATTTTTTTATTTTATACCAAACCCTATAAAACAGAAATGCACATCTATAGATGATTTTCAATGAAGGAATGAAGGATCGGACTCACTGTAATCTAACACCTTTATGAAATCCTCAGGTTTTTTTTTTTTTGTGACCATACGGTTCACAAAAATTAGGGGATATTTCATTATCATTATTTTTGTGAACCGTATGTTATATGATATATGATAATTTCTGTGGCCAGTGTATATAAGCCTATGTTCAAACAGTATACATACAATATAATTTACCAGGAAAAAGGTGAAGTATTGGAAACAAGTACAATGAACATATTTAGAAAGCCTAGATTCACTAATGATGATTTAGTACACTAAATAGACATCTCAAACTATTTTCAGGAATACTATCATTAATAATACTTTTAGAGTACTCAATTAGCTTCTACAGTCACTAGATCTAAATCATCAGATCACTAACCTCTAAATGTGGTAAAATGGCACAAATGCAAAATGACAGCTCTCGTGGCACAAATATGCGACACAATCATGTGCGACACAAGTGTGCAACACAATCAGGTGTGACACAAATATGCGACACAATCATGTCCACATAAAGCAGAACACTAAAAAGACAGACGCTTTGATGACAAAAATACATCTAAAACATGATTATTAGTATGAACTCGGTCCCCAACATTTGCTGCAACAACAGCCTTCAGTCTTTCACTAGATTATGTAACAGGAATTGTCACAGATCATGTAACAGGTCACATTCTGATGTTAGACAATAAGCCCTGGCTTACTTTTGGCATTTTAGTGCATTTTTAAGTGCCTGATGAAGTTAAATTCAAGGTTTTGTGCAAGCCAGCCCAGTTGTCAACCCAAATATCTATCTCTTTTTTTATGGACAGCAGGGCAGAACGTTGTCTGTGGAGAATCCAGAAATGTATGCGTTATATTATGAATGTGTTACAAATGAGTGATGTTTCAAAAGCAGTGCTCAGTAATTATATAGGCAATTTTTTTGTCTATATTGTGTAAGGGACCATTTCCATCTGTATCTTCCCTAAATCGGACAATTCAGGGTGTTCTGAGAGTATTACAATGCTGTTCCTACAGTATCTCGTGAAAGTGAGTATACTTCTTTGTAAATATTTTATTTTATTTTATTAAATATTATCTTTTCATGGGACAACACTGAAGATATGACTGTTTGATACAATGTACAGTAGTCAGTCTACAGCTTATATAACCGTAAATTTGCTGTGCCCTCAAAATAACTCAACAGACATCAATTAATGTCTTAACCACTGGCAATAATAGTGAGTACACCCCAAGTGAAAATGGCCAAGTTGTGCCCAAAATGTCAATATTTTGTGTTGGCACCATTGTTTTCCAGCACTGCCTTAATTCTCTTGGGCATGGAGTTCACTAGAGCTTGACAGGATGCCACTGGAATCCTCTTCCACTCCTCCATGACATGTTGGAAATCTTCTTATAGTCTAGGACATTTTTACTGTATGTAAAGCAACAATATTCTTTCAGGTCCTCAGAGAGTTCAGGGAGGGAAAATGGCTAATTGGGCACAATTTGACCATTTTCACTTAGGAGTATACTAACTATTGTTGCCAGTGGTTTATACATTAATAGATTTGTGTTGAGTTATTTTGAGGGCACATGAAATGTACACTTGAAATTATACAAGCTGCAGACTGACTACTTTACTAACTTCAGCATTGTTCCATGAAAATAGGGTGTGAGGGGTGTAGTCACTTTTATGATATATTGTATATTAAGTGGGTGGTTAGTGTATATTACTTTTTATGAATCTGCTACATTATATAACAGTAAGAAATGAATTATTGAACACATACATTTTAACAGCTTGACTGAATTAGTAGTGGAGGTTTAATACTGGAATATTGTCCAAAAGACTGAGTTCTGTAAAATTGTCAAGTTAACACTGTTCGGTCCTCAACTAAGGCCAGTAACCTTAAAATGCTTGGACTGTACCTTGTCAGATTTTATTATTTAAAAACCTCTTTAGACATGGCATATGCTAAAGGTTGTAAATGTGTTCAATGATGTTCATTTATATATGTAAATAAATATTATCAATTGGGAAATCAAACCCTTCGCTTGACAAGAATTGACATTTCATACTGGATTACTAAAGATAGTCAAATTTAAGCATCTGCATAGTTGGGCAGCAACCTAAACAAGTGTAGAAATGTTTATACAATTGTGTTGAGTTACACAAATAAGTGAATTAATATTGCACAATTTGTGAACAGTGCCAGCTAAGGAACAAATGCTGGGAAAATATTCACCAGTAAAGATATGAATCACACAATAAGGATGACTAAAGTCTAACAATATAACCTTGCAGAAAATCATATAACTGTGATTACCTTATGAATAAAACAGGAACAGACCACTACACATCTATCCTTATTGTGGGTGATACCTTGAGTTAATAGTTGAAAAAAAAATAAGATCTCCCATTTGACATCTACTAACATGAATGTCTGCCTGTGACTGTGGTGACATGAATGCTCTCTGTTCATGCCTATTCAGTAGTCTGTGTATTGCTCATGCAGCATTTCACAGCAGTGCTCTAGCCTGAAAACAATAGCTACACTCTGTTCTAGTATATTTCGTCCTCACACTCATAATCACCCATATTTTTCCATCCCTGGACCCATTTTCTGCTCTGTGTTTTTCTTGCACTGTATCTTACACGCACACACCGTTTGTACATCTCATTATTAATTCAGTAGGGAGCATTGTGTGCATGATCATGATGTTAATGTACACTGAAAGGTACATAAGAACACACTCGAGCAGTCGCATGAGCTATGTGACTAAGTGCTGCCTTTAATACACTGAGCTCTGAACACTAAAGTATAAACTCATACACGAAACAAAGAAGTAAAAATGTAATTCCTCTCTATTCTTATTATCTGTGTTATTAATGTCTGCCTTACACCAAGCTTTCTGCCACACCATTTTACTGCTGCAGTCAAATTTCCATTTCAGAATAAACTCATGAGACTCCTACTGGTCAGGATAGCTGTCTTAAGTCAGTCTTTGCCTTGTCTTGATATCTTTGTGTTTAATAATACCAGTCATTATAAACCTTGGCTTACGCAAATAGTGATTGTTGAACATCAACAACCAATAGGTGAGCTCTATTTACCACCAAATTCCTTGTATATCTGGATGGCACATGTAAAGGTGATTTTCATAGTTCAAGATCTAAAACAATAATGGAAACACTACATTTGACTGTATTTTACTTTATTTATAAATGTATTCAAGCTATTTACTGTTGTGTATATTTATCCTCTGCAAAGTCTGTGCAAAATACTGCAATCCAAAGTTGAAGGGAAATTATGAAAATACGTAAAATTCAAGCACTGAAATAACAGACATATAGTACTGTAAAATAACAAAATGTGAAGTTTTTGAATTAAACTTAAGTTGCATTAAAGTACTTAAGAAGTCATGTATTTTACTGCTTGTATGGCTGAATATGCAGTTTTTATTTACTGATTTTAGTGTGTACATTCAAAAGATTTGAAATTATCTAATCTAATGGTAACCAAGCAAAAGCACCAACCTCTTCAAATTCAGTATGCGACCAGAAACTCAGTGACTTGTCTTTAAATGCGAGAGGATGTCAGACTTTAGTCATAAAATTATGATATATTATATGTAGTTAAAATAATTTTCATGTTTTTCTTTTTCTGCATGAAATATCTTTGAGACAAGATCATGAAGCAAGCCCAGAAGCCCAGAAGCCCTGGTTCTTTTAATATAAACGCAAAACCTCTGGCAGTAAAAGGCATAATATAGTTTGTAATTTGCTTTGCTCGTTCCAAATTTGACACTTAAAGAATCAATTACTGACATTTGTGGATACATCATAGAATCATCCTTCAATCACCAAATCTAATGTGTACCTGTGAATATCATTAACAACATACAGGTATATGGCACATAAACTATAGGTAAAACTAGGTAATGCTATTCATGTTTGGAAGAAGTGCTGGTGACAAACAATTCTAGATTTGAGTCTTGTCTCTTGTCATTCTCTTTGTTGGTTTTGGCAAGTTCTGCCCAAGGTTGTGAGTGCTGCCTTTGGAGACACCTCCTAAAAAGCACGCTGAGAGGCTTATTGGTTGTACCTGCAGTATTATTACTATTCCTTTCTCAGTGCTTGTGATAAATTAATAAGATGAGTTTGTAAGTATATTTGGGCTAGTTACAAATACTGCCCTTGATCATTCAAAGTCACAATATAAATAGTATACAATAGTGATAGTAATTACTAGTAAAATAGTAATAGCATATATGTAGTGTCACAATAGTATCATTGTTGTTAACACTACTTTCTGTTTGCTTGTGTACCTCACTTGTGCGAGATTAAATTTTGACCGGTTTATGCAAGCCCTGTTACCTACAACAAATGGTAACAAATCAATTTTTCAGCAAAGTTTTTCTTTGAGGTACATTGTTTTTAAACATTACAATCATTTCCTCACACATTTGTTCACAAGCTGGAGATCATCTGGCCAACTTTGCTCATCAAAGGCTCAGCCTTTTCTGGATGCTGCTTTTGTAGCAAATCACGATTACAATCACCTGTTTGAAATCACAGTGTGCTTTATATAAAAGTAGAACTGCATTAGAAGTTGTCTGGACCATTATGGCGATGCCATTGATGCAGCATCAAGCAGTCAAAGTGGCATCTAGGTATATATGTCTATGGTTACCAAGGTCTTTCTCAATTCCTAGTGAGTGCCCTTGTTGTCTACCTCATATGTAGGGCATCATATATGAAGCGCTTCCTTACCAACAGAGTAACCCAAAAAATAGTCTAATTAGTTACCGATTATTCTCATGTATATACATAAATGCTATGGTCTAGATTCTAGCCTTTGCCATGGTATCACATTTTTACTATTATTCCTGAAGGTTTCTTTTTGGAGGAACATAGCAACACATGCAACTTTTCGTACACATAATCCTGGAATTAACTTTTATACACATAGGTACAATTTTTTAAAATAAAAATACAACTTAATTACTACAAAGTAGCATTCATAATGTATAATGTCTTATTTCTAAACCAATGTGTGTTTCATTTTCTTTTAGGAATAACAGTTCAGAAACTGTTCCCCCAATCCACTGTAATGTTATTCATTAAAGCTATATGAGCAAATGAGCAAAGTTGAACAATTTCTTCACCCTACCATGACAAAAAGGGACATTTAGTTTTTCTAGTTTTGCTGAACATTTTTCATTTCATTTTCATCAGCAACATGTATGGTCACTGATTTATACAAAATGTGGGTGTGACCAAATCAGATGTTGGTGCAACTGATTGAGAAAGTAAGTTGTATGAATCTAGAGATTTTTCTCCTTCTGTTAAGGTGCTGTGACACACACACACACACACACACACACACACATTGCACCCCTGGTCTGATGTCCTGTGTACCTCTAAGAGTTGGAAAGCCCCTAGCAGGGTGAAAACTCAGGACAGACTGGATCTCAACTGTGATCCAGGACAGAACCAGTACAACTAAAATGATAAACATTACAATTTAATAGTATACTGTATAGCACAGGTCTTAAGTGTTAAGCTTCTCTCAAGCGACTCAGACTCTAGTCCATTCTTTCTGCATCTGCTTGTAACTGCTGTAACTTAATCTCTTTTTGACTAAGCGTTTTTTGGCTACTTCTAAATACTGCCCTTGCCCATTCAAACTGCCTACAGTACAATTAATATCCAATTACCTCAAAGGTCGAATTGCGGCAAGAGACTGATTCTGCTTACCACTGCCTTAAGTGTTTATTTGATTTAATGCTTTCAATAGCTAATATTTACCTATGTATAGCAAAATAATATTCTCCAAGACAGGGTTATGAATTATGCTAATCCTCTTTATGGTTGAATTGTTTGTAACAACCTTCTCAACAAATCTTACTCTGATCTGTACAATACATCTGTTTCCATAAACAATGCTAATACTGTTGCACTGATTAAAGGCTGTATCAGATAGAAAGAATTCAATAAAACAAGAAATTTATCATTTTAGACACTTTCCATGCAACATAACCCAAAATCCCTGTCTTCATAGTCACTCCATATTTCCAGTATAAAAAAAAAGCTATTGGTTGAACCAGAATAAAAGACGAGTATACAGAATCATTTTGATTTAGTTAGCCAATGTTCTGATGGAAAAACTTTATAAAAATGATATACCACCTAAACGATAATTGTTCACAAATTCTGAATCCAACTACAGTAATCACTTTTAACATTTTGAATAGCTCATACACCATTTTAACTTGAATTAACATCCAAACTAACTGCTTTCTCTGATATCAGATTAGGCTTAATCGTTGTTCCAAAAACCAGCCCTCAGCCTTTAACAATCTCATTAAAAACAAATGCCTTTGTGCTGTGTTTGTGCTGTGAAGAAACAAGAGATCCTCTCCTCCCTCACGCTACAGTCAAGAGTAATATTTGTACAAAGCACTGCACTCATCTAAATACAACAGCCTTTGAGGACTCAGTTAAATTAAAAGCTGATAAATCTCTCTACAATAACAACATCCCTCCTGCACTCAAACTTTGTATTTCTATGTCTGTTGCTCAGAGTTACGGAAAGGTACCTTTCTTTTATTTTATTAACTAGATGACAAGTGGAATCATCATCAGCATCATTTCAGAGATCAAACCATTGAGTCTGTTCCAGACATTTCAACAGATAAAATGATGACCTCTTCTCTGGTGTGACATATAGATGTGCTTAAAGTTTGTGCAAATTTATTCATTCTCTCACTTTCTTCTCCACTTTATCCTTAACAGGGTCACAGGAGAGCTGGTGCCTAGTCGGTGGCAAAAGCCACAATGCAGGACCATAGTCAGGGTAGGAGTGATTCACCAACAAAGAATACTCTGAACAAAAGGCATGGAATAGTCCACAAGGGTTGCCAGGACATTTGAACTGAACTGAATCTCAAGAGATTATGCATTATGTAGCAAAGCATCCATTTTTTATCCTTTTGACCAGAAGAATGGATAAATAAGAATAATGTTAGACCCTGAAGTAAGCAAAATCCAGGCTAAAACTCCTCTAAGCTGATGTGCAGTACTCATTAACAGGTACCAGAAATGTTCAGTTTACAGTTATTGATGCACCAGATACTGAAAGCAAAGCTACACATTTGCAAATATGCAATATTTTATCTTTTATGTTCAAAACATTTTGCCCAGATACAACCCCCAAATTAGTACAAGTTGGGACATTGTGGGAAATGCATATAAAACACAGTATTGCTTACATTAACTTTGACTTTTATTTCATTGCCAAGACTATGAACCTTAGCTTTTAAAGTTCATGAAACTGGTAGCTACAGTTCTAAATTCTAATTGTAAAACACTTAACACATGCACACCTGTGATTGCCGCACTGAATTCTGCATTAATGTGCCAGTTTTCTTTCTTAACCCATAAAACAATTGCCAATTATTGCTCAGTAAGTTGTAGATCAGTTTTCATTTACTTTGTGGATTACCAGTGGTGTACTGAGATGAGCTAGAATTCATGAGAAAAATGTGATATATTGATTTTAACTAAAGTTAATTAGCTACAGCTATTCATTGTAATTTAAATTTGGGTCACTTGGTCAATTTGTGAACTTGAAAGGAATAATCTAAACAGAGCTAAATCTGATTCCTTTCATCAATTGTATGCCACACACTGAAATGTAATGAAATTAAATAAGTGAATCCTGGTTTTTGCATCTTGTTGACTTTTGTTCAGGATTGCATTGGTCGAGACTACCTTACACACAAAAAAAACATTTCCATAGAAATCAGCACTACTAATCTAATTTGCTAAACACAAGTATGTCCCCCTTGTGCCTGTGAGGGTTTACTCTGAGTTCTCCGGTTTCCTCCAACAGTTCAAAGATATGTATTATGTTAATCGAATATGCTAAATTTTCCTTATCTGAGCATGTATAACTAATTTCAATGTAATCTTGTGTCTGTTGTTAAACAGCCATTAATGCTGAAAGTGCTGTTTAATATCGCCTCAAAAAATTCTCTTTTTTTGTCAACAAAACTGTTTGTTAACCCCATTTACTGTACTGTATTTAAGTCCTTTATGTTTCTTTGCGTTTATTGTATGTGAAACTATGAACTTTTTTTTTTACACTTATAAGCAATTCATAATTTTAAACCATAGATAAAGTTGTTTAGATAGAAAATCGCAATCCCCCTTCTAGTCACTTTTTTAATATAATATAATATAATATAATGTAATGTAATATAATACATTTAACAGTTTGATTTACATCAAACTGTGCCAAACATTGTGCCAAAAATGTAAGCGATAAGAAAACAAATCTTAACCTGAAACTGGAGCCAACAAAACGAAGCTCAAAGAATAATTAACAAAATAAATAAAACGCCGCAGGCTTTTCTGGACCCAAGCTTATCTGAGATGGACTGACGCTAAACAGACAACTGTCCTGTTGTCTGACGAGTCCACATTTCAAATTGTTTTTGGAAATCATGGACATCGTGTCCAAAGAGGAAAAGCATCTCTGATGGTTAGGTGGTGTGTTAGTGCTAATGGCCTGGGTAACTTGCACATCTGTGGAGGCACCATTAATGCTGAAAGGTACATACAGGTTTCGAAGCAATATATACTGCCATCCAAAAACTGTGTGGCATCAAAGTAAAAGTGTGTGGGTATTAGACTGGCCTGCCGGCAGTTCAGACCTGTCTCCCATTGAGAATGCGTGTTGCATTATGAAGTGCAAAATACAACAACGGAGATGCCGGGCAGTTGAGCAACTAAAATTGTACATCAAGCAAAAATTGGAAAGACTGAGACACAATTAGTGTCCTCAGTTCCCAAACACTTATTGAATGTTGTTAAAGGAAACTTCTCTGGAACGTGTTGCAGGCATTGAATTCAAATTAAGTAAATATTTGCAAAAAACAATAACGTTTACCTGTTTGGTAATCTCTTACCAAAGATATCTTGTCTTTGTAGTGCATTCCATTGAATATGGGTTGAAAAGGATTTGCAAATCATTCTGATTTTATTTATGTTTTACTCAGCGTCTCAACTTCACTGGAATTGAGGTTGTAGATTGGGGAATATTTGACCATTGTTACTAGCAGAATTGTTCAAGTTCACACAAATGTTGTGATGAGTGGCAAAAGTTTTAATCAGGACTCTGACTTGGCCACTCAAGTACATTCATTTACCTGTCCTCCAGCCAATGCTTTATTTTATTTTTGGGGTCTTTTTGGCAACATGTCTAGTGATATTGTTGTGCTGAAGGGTTTCCATCAAGCTTTCGAGTGTACTTAGCAGCACTCAAAAGACAAAAAAAAAAGATCGCCACAACATAATGGTGCCACTTTAGCAGATTTCCAAGAATTCAATCTTGAGATCATGAGGTCAATATATCTGTTGTCACATGGCATCAGAAGACTTGAAGTGTAGCACTATTTCAGAAGATGCTCCTTGTCATGCTGCCATATGATCTAACTTTGTACAATAGTTACAATATGTGTACAATATGTGAGATTGTTGTCACATGCGTACACTGACCAGTCTCAGCCATAAGGAAGTGTAAGTCTTTCAATGTTCCCACTGGCCTCTTGGAGGTTTCACTGACCACTTTCTACCTAGTTTGGCAATCCACTTATGTTATTTAATTTAAATATCTAATCAGATCCTACACCTAGAATGTTTACGTTTTTTCATTCTGATGTTGAGAATTATACTGTGTAAATGTATATTAATTTCAGGTTGTGGTGTTTTTTGACAAGGTATGATGATTTTCTATTTGGACTGTATGATTTACCACAGAACACAAGGCATATTCCAGAAATGGTGCTAAGCTCATGGACACTGAACATTACCAGACGTAATTAAATGATGTGTCAATTCTTAGCAATGCAACATAACAATAGTTATGGTCACATAAAAACACTGAAGTTATCCTGAGACATTATAATGACAAATGAAAACTGTTACCTTCTCATCATCTTCAGTGAACAGTGCGCCACTGGGACTCTTGTTGATGGCCTGTGCAACTCCAATGATTTCGCCATCGCTATTCCGGATGGGCATACACAGAAGAGAATTGGTCTTATAACCCGTCAACTTGTCAATCTCATCACTGAAACGGTGGTCCTATTAAAATGGAAACATAACAGCACATTGTTGCAGTGTAATATAACATTTTCGTCTAATCCAAATAACATTTATGTGCATTTAATTGTTTCCAGTAAATATGGTGAAATACATTCAGCTCTATCTTAGATGATCAGAGGGAATGGTAGCGATTTTTTCCTTGTTTTTCAAAATGATTATTGGTGTAAAACAGTGTGCTACGTATTAAGACATAAGACTACAGTGCATATAGTTTGTTCATTGTATTCAGTTTTATGTCAATCCAGTCATATTTCTGAATGATTTAAATCACATTTGTTTAATAATTTGTTTAATAATACCGTTTATCTGTAAAGACTGATTTTTCATTATGAAAGCTGCCACATGGGTTTTCTTATGAATGTGTATCTAAATGGATTGTTGGCTCTTTTGGCTGGTGTTCTATAAATAACTATATCTGATTTAAATACACCCACACCTATACTAGTATTGATTAATCATTCATTCATCCCATCTAACCATTTTGTCTTGTTGATATTCACAGTAAGTCTGGACCTTGCCCTGGAAATACTTGACACAAATATATTCCACTCATTTATCCAATTCATCTGACCTAAACTACCCTAATTCAGAGATATTAAGAGTGGTCACTTCACCACTGACTTGTTTATGGAATCTGGGGGGAAACCTACAAGGACACACAAATACCATGGGAATACACAATTCAACACTATCTTAAACCTCTACATTAAGTGTATATATGTTGTACCCACAGCCACACTAAATTGCCAAAGATGTCTGGTGGAGTTATGGTCAAGACTCTGAGTGAGTATAAAAAAAAACAGATTTTATAGGCTACTGTGGCAAGTACTTAGTGTGACCACCCCTACATTTGAGCAATAGCAGCATGTGGCACGTTCATCAGGATGCCAAGTTGACCATTCTACATTCAGAAAAAGCTTAGAAGCTTGTTCAGGAATTATCTTTTGGAAAGGGTGGTAGCCAAGAAACCACTTTCAAGGAAAGTAAATGGGTGAAAAGGCTAAAATGAATCATAGCTCACAAAGACTGGTATGAAGATCATTTGATAGGTGTATCCATTGGAATGGTGATTCCAAGTTGGATTGTTTTATGACATCATGAGCATATGTGTTATATATGGTCATCTGAACATTAAATGTAATCTAATGATGCCCTTTGCAAATATATTTGCACAGTAGTGTTGGGTTAGGAAATTATAAAAATAAAACCCAAAAAGTCTCAAATTAAATTGTGCAGGTCCAGCATCTAGACTGACAGACTAATTAACTCTAGTGGGGGTGCACTGGAGATCATAAATGAATAGAGTGCGATTTTTAACTAAGCTCATCAATTCAGCAATCAATAGCCTGAGCCAGTTCAATATTTTTACAGGTCTTGTGGAGCGGACTAATGGTCAACCTGTGGCACCTTCTTATTGCTGAAAATCAAAGTGAAAGGTCTGAAACTTGGCAATATTTCAGACCTGATAGGCGTCCGCGATATTAACAGTCTCTCCGTGCTCTGCGACGTAGCCTATAATCCCTTTGCCCCATGGAACCTGGACTTCATCGGAGTTGCTTAGGGAGGGAAGGACTGTGGTCCCGGCGTGCACATCGAAGAATTTGGACACCAGAGTCTTTTTATTCGCTGTACCTTCCACCAGGAATAACGAGCAACGGTCTGCATCAACCATGATGCACACGAAGACTAGGATCTTATAGCTCAGGCTCGTGAGGTCCAGGTCGTTGGAGATGTCTTTCACCAGCTCGAGGAAGAATTCACGCTCGCTGTGTTCCTTCAGGTAATATTTGAAATCCACGGCAGTGGAGGGGTATTGAGGGATGTTGACCCTTGACTCGAGCAGTGCGGACAAGATGTGTGCTGTGGTCGGTGGGAGGGAGCTGGCTTTCCTCAGTAAAGCGCGTCTCCTCATGCTGGTCAGCGGTTCCTGAGCGCGGGAGTTCACGTGCTCGTCGTAAGTCCGGTTCGCATTAACGGCTTTGGATCTGGCGAAAGTTTTGCGCAGCTCCTTCTGCGACGCTCTCCGTTGTAACCCGTCTCCCTTACTCGCCCAGCTTTCTTTACAAACACTGGACTTGTCCGGTTCCGTGGTGGAGTTTGTAGGATTTTTACTCGCCTGGTGGGTTTTAAGCCATTTTTCCACCATGCTGTATTTGCCCTTTCTGTTTAGATAGTCCTCAAACAGTTCGGGGTGCTCATCGAGGAAAGTTTCAACGTCGGAAAATGGCATATTAGGCACTGCCATTTTGACAGAAAACACCTATTTGTTAAGAATCCGTTGCTGGAAGAAAAGACGCATCAATAACCGTAAACTTGAAGTCCGCCTCTATTAAGAACAACACAAGGGAACTTCAGCATACGTTCTGACCTGCCTGAAGCGCTCGTCTCTTCACGAGCTCTTCCCAACATCGCCGCACAGTTTCATGTCCTGAACGCTGGAAGGAGAGAACACTTTCTCACGGCAAGAACTTCAGCTCGCGCTTCATGGTGGAACAGCGCGCCGCATCAGCACCAGCAGCGCGTCAGTGACGTCAGATGATGCGCTCATGATGCGCTCTTTTTATTTCCAGCCCCCGTCATATTTATGCAGTTCATACCATTCATTCTCTCAGCACTAGTAATCACAGCCATTTATCTCCTCAACGCCGAACGGCAGATTCAGAACAGGACATTGGGTTGGTTCCTTTCCAGAAATGGTACAAAGTGAAGCAACCAGCACTCGAACAGACGTTCAGTTCCGAGATGTGTGTGTGTGTGTGTGTTTTATAGCCTATTATTTATTAACTACAGTCACTCATAGGCTATGCACCACAGCATATACATTCTGCTTACACCATAATTAAGTCACTACACTTTGTATTTATTTAATCACAAACTACAGTCCATCTGTTTCTCTACATACTTTGTTGGTCACCTTTACTCTGTTCTCTAATGGTTGGAACCACCAGAGGACCAGCACAGATCAGGTAGTATTTGGGAATTTCAGCACTGCAGTGACAAAGACGGGTGTGGTGGTGTGTTAATGTGTGTTTAGCTGGTGGGATTTAATCAGTGCTATTTTGAAAAAATAAAGTGCTCAATGGACACTGCCTACAAGATGATGGTGGCTGGATCTTTTTGGCTGATGGACTGTTTCAGTCCAGCAATGGCATATGTTGGCAACACATTGATCTGTGCTGGTCCTCTCGGGGCCCTGACCATAACAGAACACAGTAAACAAAGTATGTAGAGAAACTGATGGACTACAATCTTTACAGACTAGGATGTCAGTCTTTGAAAATTCTAAAATATTCTTGCAAACTTCGGAATACCTACATAATCAGTGCAGAACTGCTTATTATATATTCACTTAATTGTTCTCAAATTCAATTAGGATCATCAATCCCTTAATTCAACTCTTAATTGAGAAAGGAAGGCTGCAAGTTTCCATTGAATTAGGTTGAATTGAATTAGGCCACACAGTGCCGCTTAATTAGGCCTATTCTTTTGTGTACAATAGTTCAGACATAAGCTCCCCAGATGACAAGTTACCCACCTCGCATGTTTAAGGTGGTAGTTCCTTCAGGTTCCTGCAAATAAAATTTGAATTTTGAAAATTGAAACACTACTAAGGCAATATATTTCATGTTCAAACAGATAAACTTGATTGGTTTTTTGCAAGTTCATTAATTTGGAATTTGATGCCTGCAACTGGGGCTACAAAAGACAGGGAAAGTTGAGGGACGCTAAAAAAAACACCTGTTTGGAACATTCCACAGGTGAACAGGTTAATTGAAAACAGGTGAGTGTCATGATTGGGTATAAAGGGGGCACCCAGAGAGGCTCAGTCATTCACAAGCAAGGATGGGGTGAGGTTCACCAATTTGTAAACAACTGCATGAGCAAAAAGTCCAACAGAGTTAGAACAACGTTTCTCATTGTACAAAGCAAGGAATTTATGGATTTCATCATCTACAGTTCAAAATATCATCAAAAGGCTCTGAGAATCTGGAGAGTTCTTTGCAAATAAACGGCAACTCCGAAAACCGTAGCTGAAATCCTGTGACCTTGGATCCCACAGGCAGCACTGCATTAAAAACCGACGTAATTTGTCGCTCCATCTACAAGCGCCAGTCAAAACTCTACCATGAAAAGCAAAAGCCATATCTCAACAACACCCAGAAACACTGCTGGATTCTCTGGGCCTGAGCTCATCTGAGAAGGACTGACGCAAAGTGGAAAAGTGTCCTGTGGTCTGACGTTCCATTTTTCAAATTGTTTTTGAAAATCATGGATGTTGTGTCCTCCAGGCCAAAGAGGAAAATAACTGTCTGGATTGTTTCCAGTACAAAGTTCAATAGCATCTCTGATTGTATCAGGGTGTGTTAGTGCCCATGGCATGGGTAACTTTCACATCTGTGGAGGCACCATTAATGCTGAAAGGTACTTTACACCTGAAATTGTCAAAAATGTGAAAGAATTCTACCTACAAAACTTTATCTATTAGTGTCCTCAGTTCCAAAACACTTATTGAGGGTTATTAAAAGGAAAGGTGATGTAACACAGTGGTAAAGTTCTTTAAAACAAATTCAAAATTAATTTCGAATTCAAAATAAAGTTTATCTGTTTGACCATTAAATATATTGTCTTTGCAGTGTTTTATATTGAATATGGGTTTAAAAAAAAGGATTTGAGTCTTGAATCTCATTTTTGCCTGTATGTAAACGATCGTTCTACAAACACATCAAGATCACAGAAAGACTTCAATGATGAATGCATGCAATCTGTGGTTTAAGCTGGAGGAGGCTCTGTGATGTTTTTTTGTTTTTTTCAGTTTATTATTATTTTTTTTTATTTCAATTTGATCCCTTGGTTGAGGTGCCAGCAAATTTGAGTCACAATGCTTAAATTGAACAGCTGGACAATACAGTTTTATTATAGACAAAAATAACATTCCTAACCCTATTATTCCAAAGATGACAATTATTACATTCACAGACTGCAAATGTGACTGACTGGAATGATGAAAATTCAGGAGCAATCACATAGCTAGACTAGACCTGGAAGTAAGACAAATAAGGCCCAGGAAATATGGTTGAACTACAAGGGTGGTTGAACATTGTTGTCGTGTACACCCCAGAAGCATCGAATCACAGCTGTTATTAGTGCACGTTTAGTTAGGCTATACGTTTCAGTAATAGGTGACTATTTTTTGTCCAGTTATCTTGTTTGAAATGAAACATTTGACATAAAATAGGTTAAAGGGTCATTTTTACAGTTTAATTCTAAAAATAACTTATTTTGTGTATAATACTGTACAGTGTAAGACTCTCGTTCAAGACCAGCGGCCTCTAGTGGTCATGGTTAATATTGAGGTTTAGTGAAAGTATGACAAAAGTATGCATAACCCGCAATGATACATTCCTTTATGGACCTCCGTGAGCACATTATACAGCAACTGGGAGAAACCATTTGTCCATCTAGACACGGGCATGCTGAAAGAAGGAAGAACCTTCCCACAAACCTTTGTCACAAAGCTTAAGGTGTAAAATCAGGATGTCGTTTTGTTCCATATAATTAATTCCCGTTTAGAACCAGCGACCTCAAGTGGTCATGAGTAATATGTTAGCGAAAGCGGCTCGAGCTCAAGCAACCCAGCTATGCTCGTATAAATTCGTGTATTCACTGTACAATTATAATTGTATAATTGTAGTTCTTTAATGATAGACCATAGTCCATCTGTTACTCTATATACTTTGTAAGTCCACTTACTTCTCTAACCAGAGCTCAGGAACTATTTGGGTGATAGTGGTTTCTCAGCACTACAGAGACACTGCTGTGCTGGTAGTGTGTGTTGTGCTGGTGAGAGCGGATCAGATACAGCAGTGCTATATTATACACATCAGTGCCTCAGTGCCAGTGCTGGACTGAAAGTTGTGCACCAACCAATTAAATGCCAATGACTTGTAAGATTAATTAAAAATATTTGATACCGGCTTACTCTGATTCAGGGTCGAGTGGGTCTTAGCATGGTACATAGTGGCATCCAAACCACCAAACCATTGCAAAACACAGGCATGCACACACACTGGGACACTTTAGCAATTCCAATTAACATACCACAAGTCTGTGGAATGCAACAGGGAATTTGAGTACCTATACAAAACCCACACAGACATGGGGAGAACATGCCAATTCCAAAAGACAGCAGGGAAGGACTCAAACCAAGGTCTCTGGAGTGACTGTGCTGCCAATATGCGTTATAATCATGTACTGGTGTTTTCATTATTTACATTCATTAATCAATTCATTCATTTTCTTAGTGTTTTTAGGTGTTTGAACCAAGGTGAGTCAGCTGGTTGAGCACAGCCTTCCTGGTTCAGCTCAGACCACTATCACATTCTGTACTTTTATGACGATTTTATCAGTAAGTTCTACAAATAGCTCCTGCTTCTTCCAGAAATCTACCAGTCTGATCCAGGAGATCTAAGCAGGTTACTGATTGGTTACTTCTTCTTTTTATTTTCAATGCAGTTGGCAGACTTTCTTAAGATGCTTTACTGCCACCTTCTGAACAGAGGTTCAGTGTGGACACTACAGTCTCGTCATCAAAATGTAAGGGGAGCAAAACGAAAGAAACAAACACATATATACTTTATGACATTATATAGACATATATCTCTTAATAACTTAATATTGTAAACTTGTTGTTTCTCGGTTCGGTTACACACACACACATACACGCGCGCACACACACACACACACTTGTAACTTGCCACTATTTAAAAGTGTGAATTACATTACAATTGTAATACACAGTGTAATTCATGTACTTCAAATACATTCACTGAAGTATAAGTATAATGTCATGTACTTCTGTATACTTACTGTGGTGCTATTCTACTGTTGTCATATTTTTAATATGCAATAGCGTAGAAGACATAATATAATAGTAATAATATAAAAGTAATATACATCTAATTTACTAAGTATTGTAATTTGTAACACTACACATTGTTCTGTGGAAGTCAATTGAAAAGATTTTGTCCTTTTCTTTTTGTTTGTTATATTGAGGTAATTCTGATGCAATAAAACAATGAGCAAATGTAAATAACAAAATTCACAGTACATCAAAAAGTGAAAAATATCAACAATGGACATAAAATGTTTTTGTATGTCCATATGCGACCTTCCAACACAACTTCAGGATATTGTGAGAACTTGCACCATGCATGTCTATAATGCAATGAGCATCATGGGTATGAATATCATGGCAGTATTGAGCTTGCTTTATGCCTTTTTTGTGCAAAAACATACATATCTTTAATGGAAAACCAACTATGAACAGCAAAATTAAGACCATTTACTGTCACTTATTATTTTTATTACTTTTGTTATCGCAAAAAACAAAGAAATATGATATGCAACACATTACATGCTCAGAACAATAGCTTTTACTGCTTTTACCTACACACACAATTAAAGTGTACTTAAAGTATAGTTATTACAGGCAGTCAGCAAAGTCTTTATTAAAAGTATCATTTGTATAAACAACACAAAATTAATGTTTTCCTAACAAATTTCACTGGAGTTTTATTGTAGAAATAAGTAAACGAATGCCAATTAAGTAGCTAAAAATGTAAACATAAGAAGAAAAAGTATACTAATTATTCTACATATGGTTCAAGTACAATATTATTATGTTTAAATATACTCAAGTTTCCTCCCACATTTCAAAGACACAAATGAGGTTAATTGGTTGCTCTAAATAAGTCAAATGTCTAAGAAGTATCAATGTAACCTTGCTCCTGTTTGTATATTAATAATTGTTGATTTATATGCAATGTTAAATAAAAACAAACAATCAAACATTAAAACCTTTTCATCATTTTGAACCATACTTGGATTCACAGGCTTAAAGCTTTTTGTTTGCCCCGTCCTGAAGCACAGCTTCTCTTTATGATGATTGGCCAGGAACATAACTGACTTAAAATAACTTTACTTAACTTCTGCTCTGCTGGAGGATATAAGTATTCCTATGCAATGACTGGCAATTAACATGAAGTGATCATATGTGAACCCTTTATTAAAAACCACCAGCAGCCACTGAGGGATGCATCATGGTCTATCCATGGGTCCATTGTGCTCTCCGGCTGAAAGTGATGGCATTTAGTCACAGCAGCACTATTCAGTCTCAGATGATGAACTGTTAGATGACCTTCTGTGAACTACCGTATGAAAAGATGGAGCTGTATCATGCATCTCCATGGAATAGCTGTATTTAGTAGTGAGGGTTTTTTACACCGCCTATTGCTTCAAACAATATGTACTTTTAAAAAGTGACTTGTGTTAGTGACTTATCTTTGGGATAAATACGTGTAACATGGAAAAATATTATTATTATTAATATGCTGGAAAAGATTCTAGAATTTATTATTATTATAATTTACCTAAGTTAAGTAGACACGTTTCAGTGGTTCTGAGTAAATATGCAACTATGAATGAAAAAAAGCAAGATTAAAATCATACAACTCTACTACTTCATACTTACATAGGATACTTCAGTTGGAACAAACCATTATTGCTATGTGGTTATCACAACAAACATCAACACTTTACTTTACTTTTATATTTTACTAGCAGTTAAAATACAATTCTAGTATAACATTTTTTAAAATTAAGTTAAAGAAAGGTTTACAATTCGCAACAAGTTACTGTATTAGTTAGGCAAAATATTTTTCAATAACAGCTCCAACGTCGTGTAAATGGAAAAACCCATACATCACTTGGCGCTACAGAGGTTGCCAGATATGTACTAATATTACAATTTTAAAATGATTACAATGCTTGTAAGTCTGTGAATCCTTGGGTTCTTGTATTTCTAAATAAACATACATTACAACGAGATAAACAGTAACGCAAAATACAATAACTGCAGGCTATGAAAATGCAGCGTGTTTCATTTAATTGAAATGCAATATATAGTTAATAAAATACAGCATGTTCGTAATTCTGCATGGTTTCAATATATTTTCAATATATAACAGTATCTTTACAATATCCTTACGTATTTTAAAGAGACCTTTACAATCCAAATACTGCTTACGGTGCTGCTATAGCCACAATCTGGCAACCCGTAGAAACCGGAACTTCTAAATGTAAAACCAACGCGGGAAAAGTTGTCGCGCTTGAGGTTGTTTAGAAGAAAAGCGGGACCGCGAGCCGCCAGAAGTTGATAGTTTGTATTTGTTTTTGATTTGATAGCCCGGTAAGTTTTCTTATAACTCTAATATTGTGTTAAATGTTGTGTTTGTTAGGGAGTGTTACAGGACAAAAGATGAGTTTAGAAAAGCGATGTTAGATAAGCTAAAGCTGCTAGCCTATGGCTGCTTTTTATGCTACCGTTAAATAGCGTAGAAAATAAAGACTTT
Organism: Parotocinclus haroldoi; assembly: GCA_034779995.1. Lineage (NCBI taxonomy): Eukaryota > Metazoa > Chordata > Actinopteri > Siluriformes > Loricariidae > Parotocinclus > Parotocinclus haroldoi. Next base: position 20,341 of record JAUZST010074841.1, read on the forward strand.
ATCCGTGCTGTATATATAATTTGTTTCTCTCTGGTTAGTTCCCAGAATACGCTTTGAGATAAAGTCTGGATTTTGTGTGTTGTTCGTCTTGTCAGCACAGGGTAAAAGTAACGCGTTGTCGTACGGTTGAGTTTTATTATTCCATTGTAAACAAATGTTGTTTGGTGTATAGTGCAGAACATAATAACTATGTCCCAGCTTTTCCACTAAACTGACTAATTAACTAGTCTCTGCTTCATTTAATTTACTGACGTTTTAACAAAGCTGGCAGTCATACTTTTAGATTCAGGGATGAAAACCTGATTCTTTGTATCAAGCTCGTGCTCAAAAGGACCGTATGGCTCCAGGTTTGGATTTCATCTAACCATCAGCCAGACATGCATCCCCTTTTCTATAATTCTCATAAAACACAAGGGATATTTTAAAATGAAACTTCTTAAATCTCTTCACAAGCACTAAGCCAGCACTAACATCAGGCATGTAGGAATTGGGGTAAGTGAACATGATGTTGGCTTGGACAATGTGATCAGATTTCATATCTGTTATTGGCGTCAAGTGTTTATGATGATGATTTATATATACAGGCTCACAAAAATCAGGGCATATTTCTTTGTGACGTATCTCCTATTTTTGTGAGTGGTAGCCTATATATACAGGGGATGATTGCTTTGAAGCTTTATATTTATCATTTGGGCATGGGTTGATAATTGCTGTTATTAAATACCTTATACAGGGCCTTCTAAAAAAATAGCATATTGTGATAGTTAATTATTTTCTGTAATGTACTGATAAACATTAGACTTTCATATAAGGCATATATTTCATATGGCATGGAGGCAGTCAGCCTGTGGCACTGCTGAGGTGTTATGGAGGCCCAGGATGCTTTGATAGCGGCCTTAAGCTCATCCAGAGTGTTGGGTCTTGCGTCTCTCAACTTTCTCTTCACAATATCCCACAGATTCT
>JAUZST010074852.1:0-21302 GCA_034779995.1 Parotocinclus haroldoi
TGTAAAGCTGCTTTGAGACAATGCTCCATTGTAAAAAGCGCTGTATAAATAAATTTTGATTGATTGATTGATTGATTGATTGATTGAGCAGCAGACAAAGGTAGGAGACAGTGAGATAAAGTCTTAAAAAGGACTGTGGCAAAAAATTCAAATAGGTTATCAACATTACAAAGTGATAAATGCTTTACTGTCCCAAAGTTTTTGGGTATGTGTTGCAGGTGTGAAATGCAGGAATGGATGTTTATTAACAAATTAAATGAAGCTGACCAGACAAATTATCTCTGAAACAACCATTATCCAGGACCTGAAATGTGAGATGAACAGCAACTCCATCCTTAAAAGGGCCAAACAGAGGATGTTTTTTCTACGCCAACTGTTTAATCATGGACTGCTACAGGAGCAACCAAATCAAATAACCAAACACGTTGAATAATGCACTACAACATTGTTTGTTGTATATTGTGTATAATTTGTAAATTGCCCCAAAGTATATGTTGATGACACCAACTACTGGAACCAAATTGCTTGTATGTGAAAACATAATTGGCAAAATAATCCTGATTCTGATTCATACTGACTGCAATGAAATAAAAGTCAACCTACCGGTAAATGTAAGAAACTAAGTGTGTGTGTGCATTTTCCACACTGTCCCAACTTTTTCTGATTTGGGGTGAAAAAATAATAGAGAATAGCTCTTACCTACACATGCCATGGCTGGAGAAATTGTAACTGGGTGGAGCATAGGCCAATGTGAAGTTTACATAGCCATTTAAATCATTAAACTTGTACTGGTACAGAAGTCGAGGCAGGAAATCAGACGTAAACGCAATGAGGAAAGCCTATGATGGAAGAAAAAGTGTATTGTAAAGATGTTCAGAAAAAGCTTGATTAATAGAATCACTGCTTGAATATAATATACTTTCATTTGATTATAATCACAATGTAACAATTAAAAAAATGTTCCCAGTGTGCCTTAAATAAAAATAGAGAATAAATAGAATTAAAAAATTATTATTATTCCCTGTAAACCTTGCTTTTGTGGTCAGCACAATGATATTTTGAAATTTATCTATTTTTAAGGATATTCACGATATTTCAAGAGAATTCAAGAAGCTTCTGGAATTGGGAGAACTATCAAGAAGTTTCTAAAACTGTCCAGAATTATCTAGAACTTTCTGGGAGTGTACAGAATTGTAGGTAGCTGTTTAAATACAGTTATATAGGGCCACTATAGGCCTTCCTGAGAGATGGAGAGACAGGATCTACTTGATTGGGATTGCATAGTAAGTGGGCAACGACCATCACAGACAAGGGAAACTGACCTAGACAGACAGGTGTGAATTCAATATCTATTCAGATTCTGATAATGATAGTATTCACACTTCACCCCACACCCATACTGCATGGAATAAAGATTGACCATTTTTTATCAAGTTTGGAGAAACGTCCTTTTTCCTTACAAAACACAGCAACTCAGTCAATTTAGATGGCATCCAGAGGTTGCATACATCCAGCAGATACATTTTGCTACTTATGTGGCCAATTTTAAAGAAAAAGTGAAAAAGTACTCTGTGTAAGATGTGTGAGGCCTTACAAAGCATGCTGGCATGCCTGTTGGTGACCAAGACAAACCATGGGCTCCTCATTTCACATGTGAGCACTGCAAGAAAACTCTTGAAGGTAAGTGGATAAATGCTACTCTCTTAAATAGCAGATTTTAATTTGTATTATTTTAAATTAACACCTTTTCACAAATTTCAATGTTGTGGTTAAATATATCAAACAATACAATACATACAGATATATTGTATTGTTTGATATATAACACAGATTTCAAACTGTATTAATATCGTACATATCACTAGTCATTAGTGTGAAATAGGCATAAATCAAATTATCAATCCAAATTTTATTTTGTTTGCTTTGCAATCTTTTCCCTAAGCTGTCTGAAGCAAAGATCAAAGCTAGTGTTTTTGTCGGACCACAAACCAAGAAGATCATAGAGTGCATTGAATTTCCCAAGAAGCTGAATAGGAAAGAGAGAGCGGCTTGGAACAGTTTTGTTGCAGTGGTTCACGGCTTCCCCAGGCAACCATAAAGATGAAAACTATGCACAACTGGTTCAGACTCTGATAAAGAACTATGCTGCAATGGGCTACAGGATGTCACTCAAAATCTATATCCTTGATGCTCATCTTGATAAGTTCAAAGAGAACATGGCAGCTTATTCAGAGGAGCAAGGCGAGCGCTTTCACCAGGACATTATGAACTTTGAAAGCCATTACCAAGGACAATATAACAAGAACATGATGGGCGACTATTTGGGTATTGATTCATGAAACTGCAGTATAGTCGTAAATCTCAGAAAACCACACACTTCTGAACAGTTTTCAGTACTCTGTGTAAATTTGCAATGCATATAGCGTTCTTAGTCTGACTGGATGAATGAGAAGATGCAAAATCAACTGTTTCTATAGTGAAAATGCATAACTTTTGTTGCCGTGGTCACAGAAGCTAAGTTTATGATGAATGTAAGTAATTTTGAATTTGTTTTAGACATAAGCAATTGGAATATAACACTAAAAGCCTGGGAACAAAACTTGTGTTACGTTGTATTATTAAAAACCACATCTGATCTCCAGTAATTCATTCGAAGATTAAAAAATTGTAATTACCGTAAAATATATAAAATATATTGTAATTGTATTGTTTTTAGTAATATGAAAATTAATAGTTGAAAAATGCTCACATTCACAATGACAGAAAGGTGGGAAAGGGCTTCCAGGATGATAAACCACACACCAATTTTTTGCGCTCGCTCAGCTACGGGTCGCCGGTACTCGCACACAAACTTGTGTGCATCCAGTCTCACCTCAGCCCAGTTATTCAGCAGGGCAAATAGAGGTGCAAGTGGGAATGCAGCTACAAAGATGGTGATGAAACCAAACTGAAGCACTGTCAAATAAAGTATAGTGGTTAGTGTACACGATTCTTGAATGAAGTCCTCTATCCATCAACGTGAAACATTGGGACGGTAATTTAAATGCTCAGCTAAGGCCAAACTGGACATTTTAAGTTTAAATAGCACCACAAAATATATAGACGATATGAAGATGACTAATGACAATATTGTCATGAATTAATGGCCTTTTTCATAGACGCAAAAGTGTAGCTTGATCAACCTTATTAACCTAACAAGCATGTATTTGGACTGTGGGAGGAAACTGGAGTACCCAAAGTAAAAGCACACAGACTTCACAGAGAAAGGTGAGCCACCGTGTTGCCCCAACTGGTTGTTCTAAATTCGCCGAGTATGAATGTGTGCTAGTACTGATGTAACCTTGGACCTGATGTGCATAAATGTGACGTTAAATAAAACAAATGAACAAACAGACAGAAACTCGTGGTAATTCAGGACCATGGTGCCTTACCAATCTCAAGATATTCATCAAACAAGCCTTCACACTCAATAAGCTCATAGTCCTGCTCCCAGCGTTCAGGTTCCCGGCCAACCTGTTCTTTTTTCACTGATGTCAGGGATTTTTTCTGTCTCCACGCCTTCACTTTACTGCATGCGCAAGCGCACACGCACACGCACGCACACACACCACAAAAAATCAATGACAAAGCACTAGTTAACAATTTCTTTCTTGCACCAAATGTAATGCATAATATACTTTAGATGATAATGTATTGAAAAAGTTAAAAGCATAGCATCTTTCAATAGTTACTGATGCTGATCATTTTCAAGATTATATACATCTACATGTTGTACACATCACACACACAAGTGCAAACACTGCTTTAGAAATATCTTGAACTCTTACAAACAAGCGCAGCAGTGTTTTAGGTCACCCTGCAGATCTCAGCAGTAATAAAGCTATTCCAGATGGCAGAGGGCCATAATGCAACACTGCTTCACCCTCATACTAGTGACTCACTATCTTCAACAATCAGCAAAAATAAAGGCATGCCATTCATTCTATACATTCTTACTGCAATAAATATGACTGTAAACATTGGTATGGGGCAGTTTAAATGTAAGAGCTTGTACTGGATCGAGAACCTACGGTAAGACAAACTCTTGCACATTGTTGATTAGTTGTTTTCCCATCATGATGATAAAGAGCTGCTCAGCCAACTCAATGAGACAGCCACCAGGGCCGCACTGCATCACAAAAGACATCACAAAATGAATCACATGCTGCTTGCAAAAGCAACGAGTCTGATTATTGTAACACATATACTACATTATTGGGGTTAATGTAGTATGTACTATACAGTTTCTTATGAACACCTGCATTTATTAATTAATGCAATTATCTAAGCAGCTAATCATGTGGCAGCATTGCGTTGCACAAAATCACACAGGTATGGGCCAGAGGTGTCAGCTGGTATATACCATCAAAATGAAAAAAAAATGGAAAAAATGTGTGTGTATGCTAATATTTGTATAATTACCAGTCTCCTGAATACATCTCTAGAGTTTACTCAGAATGGTACCTCAGGTAACCACTCTGTGCGAATGTGGTGAGCAGAAAAAATTCTCAGAATGCATAACACATGCAGAACCTTAAAGAGCATGTGCCACTACAGCAGAAGACCTTATCAGGTTTTACTACTGTTACCAGTTGGCAGAGCCTGGAAAAACGTAGCCTGGTTTGATGAATCTTCGTTTCACACATGGATTGAATGGATTGAAGGATCAAAATTTGGAGCTAGCAACATGCCTGTGTACATTACCCGCATTGTGTCAACATTCCAGTTTGGTGAAGGGGTGTAAAGGTGTGGGGAATGTTTTCTGGGAAAAGTTTAGGTTTGATAATCAATCAATTATGGCTTGTAGGCCACGCTGACCACGTGCATCCCATAGTCCTCCCATTTTTTTTCTTTATAATGTTTAAGGAGGGCTTTATGTCACCCTGGGCTTGCTCAATTTGAGACTGGGCTTATATAATACACTGCTCACAAAAATTAGGGGATATTTCATTATGGGATATTTTGCGAGTAGTATAAAAGATAATTTAAAATGAAAAAGCTGCTTTAAGACAATGCTCTATTGCAAAAAGCGTTATAGAAATAAATCTGACTTGACTTGCATTCTTTCGCATCATCTATAGTATAAGAAATTAGGCAGTTTTGAGAGCAAAGGAAACCCATATTCTGTAGCAGTATAGTGTTCTAAGTAAAGTTCTCTGTAAGAGTATCTGAAGCACAAAGAACTTACATCCTCGTTCCTCATTCCAAATAATGTGCCATAGTGACCAGGGTAGCCGACGAACCTGCAAGATTGAAAGATGAGTCAAGACAGTCTTTAGACAATCTACAAATATATTTTTAATAACACATTATAAACCGGACTTAAGATTAGTAATGTTTGCCTACCTTTACATTTATTTTGGAAAATATAACAGTATGTCATCCAAGAATTTTAAAAATAAACAGTATAGATGTAAACCACTGAATTCAGAAAATCTAAAAATGAAAATTTGGCAGACGTAAAACATGCAGCCAGGAGAATAGGTTTCAAAATCAATAGTGAATTAAAACAAGAAATCCCCAAAGGTTTATATTGCATGTTTATTTTGCAATATGTTGGCATGTTACCAGTCATTTGCAAATACAAACCCAAATCAGAATATTTTGGGGCGGTATAGAAATATGCAATATGCAAATACAAAAATGTAGTATTCCTTACATATATCTTGACTTAAAGCTTCATTTAATTTTAAATTTGATAATAAAGGTCCATTACTGCATTTCAGACCTGTAACACGTTCTGAAAAAAGTTGGGTCAGGGGCAATTTGGAATTAGTAAATAAATAAAAAACTAAATAATGTTCGAACAGGTGATTGTCATTATAATTTGGTACAAAATATAGGAAAGGATGAGTCTTTCAGAAGCAAAGCTGACCAAAGCATCTTCAGTTTTTCAACAGCTGCATGTGGAAATTATTGAAATCTTTAAAAACAATGTTAATCAAAGAAAGACTGGGCAGGATTTCCACATTTCAGTCCTAACTATTTTTTTTATTTGACTTGTTTTGCATTGTCTTTCTGATAAATTCATAACTGTCCCTGAAAAAGATGTCATCTTGACAATGATCTGGATGATCCTTTGATGTTTTATAATTATCACAGAAGTCTAAAGGCCAGATGATTGGTATACACCTGTGGTTAATTACCTTCCCTTAAAGAAGGCCACATAGAAAGGGGACGAGTAGAAGTTGACAAACTGGAAGATGAACACTTTAAACGTAAACGCATCCTCATACTGTGACTGTGTCCGGTGCATTTCTGTAAAAGAACAAATTTCGATTATTTTCCCTGTCCTCACGTCAGATGAAAGTACAATATGTCATGCAATGGTTTGTAGAATCCCTGGTCAAATTATATTTTTACTGAAAAAAAACCTCTTAACTGCTTCAGGGAACAAAAATAAACACAACATATCTCTTTCACCAGAAATTTCTCCAAATAACTTTTTACTCAGTTAACAGGTTTTTTGTATTTATGATTTCTCTTACTCTTCTTTCAGAAATATTCTTAGGTCCTCCTGCATGTACAGCAGATTTGAGATAATATTTGAATCTGTGGACTGTTAAAGTCAAAAATCTTAAATTATTTTAAATAAAATAATATAATTTTTAAAAAATATTTTTAATTATATTATTATATATAAGACCTCTTTTGTTCCTTCACTGACTGTGATACATTGACTTTCAGAATGTGTTTACATTTAGTTGAATTTGTTTTTATTTCTAGCCAGAGTGTTCTTCACTGCCACACAGTCCAGAGCATAACAAAGCCCCATATGACTGACATTTAGATTTACATTTACGGCATTTAGCAGACGCCCTTATCCAGAGCGACTTACAACTCGTACAGTCTTACAATTCAAGCAATGGTGGGTTAAGGGCCTTGTGGAGGCTTGGCAGAGGTGGGATTTGAACCCTTGACCATTAGGTCCACAGTCCAGTACCTTAACCACTAGGCTACCACAGTCCCATAGATGGCACAGGGTGCTCTTTTCTGCTACTATTCTTTTTGTTTGAATAACATTTTGTGTATTGTACAAACCAACTTCAGTATTCATTTTTGTTGGACCACGGTATTCGATTCCATAATATCTTTTAGCATAACACTGTTGTGTTGCATATATAAAACCAATCTCATGAGACACTGTTACATTCCTGTTTTTGCAAGCAATGCTGCACACTGGACCACTGCACCGCTACTCCCATTACCACCTGAACCTTTTAACAGGATGTTCAATTCTAAATATAAATAAAAATGTGGATGTAATGGCAGAAAACAAATAAAAACATTCAAAGTCTATGTGATTAGCAAATTTGGTAACATAAAAAAACACAAATGTAAATAATTTCACAGAAGCCCAAAACTGTAATCACGATCCAAATATGATTAAGTGTATGAGCTATAAGAATGTGAGAGCAGAAAACATATAGCTGAAAGCATAAATAAGCTTGAGTTTATTGATTTTCATTCTTTTTGCTTCAGAGTGCAGTGTGTGTTTTATAGTCCTGAGTGCCAAGAAGATAATGCTTACCCCATTTAGTGAGCTGCTCAGCTAGTGCTGTGTACACCTGCCCCATCAGCAAGATTAAAGCCAGATTAACCATACTGCTGGAGATATTGGCTATATTCCCTGCCTAAGAGAAAGAGAGAAGGTAAATAGATAAATAATAGAAGTATTACAAATTCATTACTTACTAAAATCATGGACTGTATGAAGACAGGGATTGTACAGAACAAAGTAGCTCATTCATGATGCAGCACATGAAGCACATGCCTGAGTGCGCAGCACGGAGCTCCCTGTCTCATACATCATCACGCTCACTATGCTGCGGTAAATAATGACAGTGACTAAGAAGATCATCACCACACAGAGCTGTGGAGGGAAAGAAGAAGAAAAAAGCGTAAATAACAGAATCACATGAATGGTGTAATCTCTAACCAGTTCAGGGTCAAACTGCTTGCTGTTCATTTTCAGGCTCACCATTATGATAATGACCATGGATCCGGTAAACATGCGGGTGATCCGAGCCTTCTCTGGGAAGTAAGGTTCCTTTGCTCCTGTCACAGGGTTCTCTTCCATTGCAGGGGCCATTGCAGCAAATTCTGGTCGTGGTGGCTCCTGTCAATCAAGAGGCTCAATAATTTAGAGATATTCATAGCCAAATACATAATTATATGCAGAACAATGATAAACATGATTATGTTGGTATCAAGACCAACTTTAAATAAAAATAAAATTCTTATTGTATATGATATCACCTCGGATGTAGAAATCTTCATTTGTCTTTAAGGTAATTTGGCAGAATCTAAGGTTTAATTTGACCAATAAGTGTAATGTGTTTAAAACCAACACCTAGAACAAAAACTAATATTAGCTTTAATGGAGCTTTATGCAGAATACAGTATCACACCTCCTCCTCATGAAAGTCCATGCAGTCCCAGTGATGAGCCAATGTGGCATTCTTACGTTTCCAGTACTCCAGAAAAGTGACTGCCCAGAAGGACATGAACACACTGAAGAACACTGTGCCAGGATGGTCAAACAGGTAACCCACCTAGAAAAGAATAAAAGGCACATGAAATAATGCTCAAAATCTGCATTACTGATCAGTCATGAGAATCTTAACAACAAAAGTTAAGCTTGTACTGTGAATTCGATGGTGTACCTTAGCCATAGGACAAATGTCAGACATGTTCCATGGTTTGCAGGTTTCACAAAGAGGGCACATAAGATAGTGGCTCCCATTTTCACAGATTTCTTTCCTATGTATAGAATGAAGTCAAAACATAGATAATCAGTAGACAGTACATTTGAACAAATAAAGCAAATCTAATGATTTCAATAAGGGTGTACCAATACACAACTAAAACAAACCTTAATTGCTTTCGCACAATCAGATGTTAACTTGAGATAATAATATCACGTGAACCGCATTACAATATGATCACCTCATTGCTGGCAGAAGTACATTAGTTTAATCTGCAGATCAATAGCACTAATAGACTGATAATATGAGATACTGCATCAGTGACTGTGCAGAAAGCAATGTGCGTGAATCTTATCTTCCTGCTTCCAAAGCTTTATCTGTCTGCATGCTTTTTTGTGCAAATGCATTTGCTACAAACACCCCCATCCTAACAGCTACCGTAAAGTACCTTTGGTTAACTGTTACCATGGAAACAGACTAACGACATATAAAGACACAAACTGACAGCACGATTTTGCTGCAGTCATCTGAACAGGGGAGAACAGAAAACGGATCAAGTTTGGCACAACTTTAATGACAGGGTGTGTGTGTGTGTGTGTGTGTGTGTGTGTGTGTGTGTGTGTGTGTGTATGTGTGTATGTGTGTATGAGATACTGACGCTGGGGTGTTGGATCCCATAGTCAAGATCCCTGAAACAAACACAAAGGTCCCAACTATCGCAGCAGGAAGGAGCCATGCTGTGTAAAAGCCTATCAGAATAAAAAGTATATTAGCATTGTACTACTGTTTTAAGTATTATAACCTTAACATTTAATACAAACGTTTTACTCACCAAGCCATGCAAAATAAAGGGCAATTTTCTCCCCAAAGTATTCCCGTATGTGATCCAGTGGCTGGTACTTGTACCATCTTGACCAGCGTGCCCAGTAGAGGTATAGGATCTGTCTCTTGTTTAACTGATCAGGAGAGATCTCATATCCAGGCAGCTCAAATGGGCCCTGGAAAGTATTAATATTATCTTCTGTTCAATATCACTTGTAATATTTAAATAATGTAGTCAAGGTGCATTAATGCTCTCTTACATCATGTAGAGGAAACGCTGCTTTGAACGCTCCTTCGTTTAGCAGTCTAGCCACTCCAACCTCTGCCCGCTTTCGCTTGCCATATACAGTTCTGGCCAAGACCTCATATACCTGCACAGTGAAGTGAAAACAGTAAACATGCTAAATATTTTTATTTTGGACATTTCCATTTATTACCATTACATCCATTAGCTAATTCTGTTCTGAATGTTCTCAGACATAACACCCAATACCATTACCAATACCAAATCAATACCAAATAATTTAATCAATACTGTTGCATGTAAACAAATAGGCTATGCACAGATGACAGATTCATTTTGACACTTTCAATTTCATGCACAGCAGAGCTTGAAAGCTTCCCAATGTGTTGCCACTGGCAGATATCAGCATGTGTGTGTGACCATGGAACTGCTTATCCAAAACGTTATTACTGTATACCAGTGGTGTACAGTGTGTATATTGGGTGCTCCTGCCTGTTGTTATTAGTATTTGAAGATAAGGTGCATCCTCTGCTTCTTTGCCAGAATCTTTGTCAATTACTTTGTAGGTAAAATTTCCTGACCTTGATGAATTATTTCAGGCTTTCTTGCAACTGGGCAAACCCAGTTAAGAGTTGGTGGAGGTAAACAAACAGCAATAAGGAAATGAGATGAACAACAAAACATTTACTTTCATTTAGAATCATTCGTAGTAGGCGTAAATTATTACAAATTTTAGCTCCATGTGAGAGCCTGTACATACTGTAAGCTCAGATGCCTGTTCTTGGCTGACAAAAGCGCAATCTGTGATATGGTATTGTGCATTTAGAAATGCTATAATTTGACTTGCACTCAGTGTTTCTGGTTTGAAACTATTCTGTGTATGCTCTGAAAGCTGTTGTGCATAAAACACCCTAGAAATCAACAGTTTCTGATTCACCACAGTGTCTGGCAATCAACAATCATTTTAACTTTTTCTCTGTTCTGTTTAATGTGACCAACAATTAAAGCTATTTCCTAGTATCTGCATAAGTTTATGCACCCTTTTGTCACATGAATAGTCGCTGAACATTTGTATACAGAGTTATGTCTATATACTTTGAATCCATTTTCATATTCCAGAAGCAATAAACTCAGTCGGTGTGAATTCACCCAGTCAAATATTTTGAGGGAACACTCAGAGAGAACAAAAACCAGATAACAAAACATATGTTTAAGTAAAATTGAAAGAGCTAACAAGCAAATGTCTTGAAGAAGATCATTGCCAAATCCTTTGAACCTAAATTTGCACACTTTTGCTTATTTAATACACAAGTATGTTAAACCTATTTGAAATAGTATAAAATAGACTAGTTAGTCTTGACTGTACTTATTCCGTGTATAAAACACTATGTAGGGCATTACGATTTCCAAACAGAATTCAGAAATTACCTACGTTTGCACTGGAAACGCATCAGAGACTGGTTGTTGCATAAACAACATGTCAATGCTGTTTATGTAAGCTAGCAATACCACCATTACAAATCTTCAGTGACATTAGATAATTGCACACATCTAATCAGGTTCTTTATTTAACAGTAAACATGACTGAGTTAAACACTGAGTTTTAAGAAATTAAACACATTTTCAGACATAATCAATCACATAACTGCATGTACTATTCATTAAAAGTCTTGAAAAGTCTTAAAAGTGCTTGTGTCTTTGTCGTCAGTAAAGAAAACAGCCTTGTGCTAACAAAGTGTTAAGGGCTAAACTAAATATTAACAAGTGGCTAAGGGCAAATAAGAGGTTCACAAGAGGCTAATAGTTAATGTGTTAACAAAATCCTAATAACTGAAAATGTGCTAGCAAATGCTAACAAGAAGCTAAAGGAAAACAAAATGCCTATTGCTAACAAGAGACTTCTTGGGTGAGACTACAAGAGAGTAATGGGAAGTTAAGACCTATCTAAAATGCGGGCTTAAGTGGTTAAATGCTAATCACTATGTATTGTGATATACCTATATAAAATCAGCATGCATGGGTTGCACACTATATTTACGATTGATTATTGACTAATGAAGTGCACTATCCAGTGATTGCAGTTTTCCACTATGATTTTGACAGCACTACAAAATGGTTACCACCCTAAATAGTGCACTGAACAGGATATGGGGAATTAAGTCCAAAACAAAACAGCATATCGCATTTACTTCCTCTCATCCTAGTCAGGGTAACGTGAAGGATCTGGATACTAATCTAAAATGTGTTAAAGGTAGGCTACGGTACACCGAATTGCACCACTTGACCTTCAGTTTCCAACTGAGATTGATTTGTTATGCTCAATTACTTAATTAAATAATTTTAAGCCAAGTAGCCATGGCTAATTAAGATACAATGTTACTAACGAAATCCCATCAACAGTGAATATAACAGGGAGGTCAGATAAAGACTGCAATCACATACATTCGTAGTATATAACAGATCACAAAAAATTCTAACAGATATTTAAAGCATTCTGCCAGTATTTTCACGTCAAATACCCAACAAGAATAGGTGCCAATTTATATATAGTACTGTGTAGAATTCTTAGACCACTAGGAGGGCAACAGGGTGAAGGGACTAAGGTAAGGTAAAGGTCACAAGGACTGGAATGAAGATCATTGGAAAAGAATATTATGAAGAATATTGGGCCCAGTCAACGACAATATGTTATTTCTCATCATTACACCATTGCAAAACCACAACTCTAATAGTCTAAGACTATTGCACAGGACTGCATATATTTAAGTTTGTGTTTAGTATAACCATAATGCTATAAAATGAAATAGCTAATAGTCTTGCACTTACAATGCGGTGTCGCTGTGTGTTAGTGAAGTAATTCTCATGATCCTCACATCCCAGAAACCTCACCAAACAAGAACAGTATTAGTTGCAGGTTTGCATTTTAAAAACTGGAAAAAAAACAGTGGCCCGGTCATAAACTTACTTTTCTAACTTTGACTTTCTGAATGCACAAGTGTAGTAGTCCACTGGCCTGTTGGGCACTGACTCTACCATAATGTTTGGCACACAGAGTTTTTGGAGAACACGAGCTGAGGTATTGAAGTCAGGATGTGGCTGAGCCTGTAGGTAAACAAATATGTCATTTTTCATACCACAGAATTATTCTAATAACATTTATACTACCCATGGGATGTTGTGCTTCTATTAGAATTTAATGTGTTCTTTGTGATATTGGATTTATCTAATTAGTGAGTAAAACTGAAGAGGCAGGAACATCTAACCTGTAATGGTGCTCTCATGCATAGTTCTTCAGCATAGTACACTAACACATCCCATGGAGCACTGAGCTTCAGATAATGAACTGTCTTTTTTGTACTGCATGATTCCTCCTGGTAACACGAACAAGACCAAATCAATATTCAGATCTCATTTTTACATGGCAGTACAGATTCGTAGGGACCATCTCAGCTCTCGTAAGAACAGAAGTATGAAATACTGCACCTTTTCTAAGAGCAAACCAGCACTTTGTATATTCTGGATGAATTTGTCTCTCCATCTGGCCAGCTGAGCTTTCCTTTTCTCAGATCTGCTCTCCTCATGGGCAGTCTGCTCTGCATCCTCTGCAGGCTCTCCTGAGCTTTTACATTTAGTTTTCTTCTTCTTGCGTGACTTTATCTCCCACACCAGCACAAAATCTGACACAGGGTCACACAGAGTTGGAACAGGAGTTCAGCACTTACATGATCTCATCCCTGTATCAAACAACACTGGGCAACAAAATCATTTTTCATTGTTCATGGATTAAAATAGGTGTACGTTATAATCGTTTAATGCAACACTGTGAATATATGTCTCCAATTGGTGTACCAGTATTACTTGGTCTCTTTTGCGCATCATGAGAAGGAAGAAATACAAACTGCTTTCTTGATCCTTTACAAGCCTCCACAAACATGTCCAACGGAACAGGAAATACTGCATTTGAGCAAACCATATTGACTGAAACCTAGTCCCCTGATCATAGCAGGCCATACAGCCATCGGATTGAAGAGCTATGACACAAGGAATTGATCCAAGGAAAGCAATTAAGGAGGCACCTATTTTAGTGTGACCATCTCGGAAGTAGTTGCCTGGTGGCTGAGCCGGTGAAGTGGCTGTCTTCTCACACTGGATGTAGACAGGATTGTCATCATCACCATCAACCATGGCATTCATCTGGTTTAAGGTAACATAAAATATGGATTAGCTGGTTGACAAAACATTGGGGAAAAGAAATGAACAACCCAAGGGATCAAAGTGCAGGGGAGATAATATAAATTTCACACCACCTTCTACAGTGATGCAAGAAAAGGTCTTGAGAAGCCAGAGGATTATATATCAGACCATGTGACAATGATCAGAGAAAGGTAAGATGAGAGGATAAGTGTAATAGGGTACTTAAAGCAGATCTAATAAACTGAATAATCTGTAGTATAATTTGCCTAAAACTTTAGCATTGAGACTAGATTTCTCCTCGTCAACTGCACTTAGATTACAGTGGATGAAGCACCAGGGAAACAATGATGGTTTATGAAGCATCAATTTGTGAAAACCGAACCACATCAGGCTGAAAGGTAATGGCTATAAATATAAAATGAACAAAAAAAAAACAGTACTGCCTTAAAGGGGCTGTACACAAAGGACTCTTAGCATTGTTAAAATATTAATGACAGGCACTTACAAATCGGGGAGGGATGAATCCCCCATTCTGCAGGCTCCCATAATAGTCTGCACCACATGACTCTCCACTGGGGTCCAGATCAAGCAGAACCTCACGGTCCTTCAGTTGCTCTGAGCCCTTCTTCCTAAGCATGGAGTACAATGTCCTCAGCAGACCAGAACTAGAGATGCAGCAACCTTGAAACCTAAAGAAGTACTAGAGGAGCATATGGGACAGTCACAGTGCAGATGCTCCAACAGTACCAGCATTCAATAAGTTATACACTGAAAGATGCATTTTTCATGCCTTCACAGCAGAGGGAAAAAAAGGAGGGCACGAGAGTCTGCAGAATGCTCCGTCATTTACCGCATCCCTTTGATACTGTAGCTCTTAACTGAGAGAGAGAGAGAGCGAGCAAGAGAGAGAGGGAGAGCGAGAGAGAGAGTGTGTGCGAGAGAGAGAGAGTGCGAGAGAACCAAGCTACCGTAAATCTGATAGAACAAGAGCAGCACTGCATCTGATGAACACAGAATTTTTTGTTCAAGGGACTGAGGCTATTAAAGAAGAGGCAAAGACTACATACTGCATCATATCCTTACCAGAGAGCATGTGACCTATTATATTTATAGACATGCATGTTATTTTGTTCTCCGTCAAACGTTATCATCATGTGCTTTTTACTGCCCCTGCAAGTAAGGATGTAAAGTATCATAAAATCCAGGATCAAGCATGCGTTCTCAGCACAGTAACACATCCCAAGAAGCACCGGGCTAACAACCAATTCATGATGGTCGGTGGCTACTGTATTCAAAAGGCTCCACCTGAGCCCTTTGACCTACCAACAGATACAACATCTGACAAGTTCTATCAATTAAAGCCCCCTCAAATAGGTTGAGGCGTTTAACTTAAAAAAAAAATAATGATGCTACTTTAATCGCCATACCTATGGAAAGCATGATTTGTAAACTGTTAGACAGCATCAGCCTGATATCTCTATGGTTTCATACCATATACTGTAGGTACCATATCCCTTTTAACATGTGATTTTAAGTGATACAACACAGGTCATATAAAGGAACAGTGCCACAATCATAGCAGTGATAACTCACTTCTACAGGAGACAAAAAGAAGGAAAAAAAAGTCAATCACAAGTCAGCATCTGCATCAGCGTTACACTAATTGTTTGCAAAGGTTAGTTATAGCTACGATGGAGCAAGATTTGAAGTCAGTAGTTCCACTTTTTCCCATGCAACCACCACCTGGGTTAACTTCACAGTTTGCTGCAGTACTGCAGAGCTTGTGCCTTTAATGCTGAGTAGTAAAACTGCCCTGGCCATAAAACTGTCACCCCTATAATTACACATTACGCTATAGAAAAAATGTGTCTCTATCAGGAAATTTCCTTATATAGTTTCAACAAACAAAATAAAAACACAGCATAAACAAAAAATATTTTCTGTCCAATACGTTTGCTTAGAGATCAAAATATTTGAGTCCTGGTACTTAAATTTTCAGCAGTCAACATTAAGTCAATTTTTTTTATATGATTCCAAATGATCAGTCCATATACTAGTTCACAGTTACATCTGATATGATTCACTTTATCAAGTTTTACTGTCTTATTAATAACATTATTATTTACAGTCCAGCATAATGCATTAAATACTCTTTTTTTTACTCAGCCAAAAAAAAATTGTCATTTTCTCCCTGTAATTTAAATAAATATAGAAGGGGTTTAAATGAACAGCAAAGGAGGGTTTTTTGATCAAACTTAATTTGGGGTGTGAATCTGCAGTAGATATGTGGTGCTACCACACCATATAAGTCCCCTCTGTTATTTCCAACAAGGATGGGGTTCCACCACACTATGGAACAGGTATACATCAGTGACTGGATATTAAATATATTAGTTTTCTGGTCATTTTATTGGCTGTCGGGAACCCTTTGAATAGCCACCCAGATCAGCGGGCCTCACAGCACTTGACTTAATCTCTGGGGTCATCTTAGACAAATTGTGTATGCTGACAAAATCCACAACAATCAGCATCTTCAGCACTGCATCATGGAGGCTTTTGACAGCATTTCTCCAGAGATTGTCATGCGGTTTTATAACGACTGGATCCTGCACCTTCACCTCTGTGTTCAGCCCCATGTCAAATAGCTGTGCATCACAGGCAACGTTCCCAGTTGTTGTTGCAAATTTCCGTGTAGATATATCCCTTGCGATTGAACCACAAGAGATATCGCAAATCTGATTGCAGCAATCGATTTAGATCTTCTTTGATATGCTACATCACCACCTTCCCATTTAAAAAAAAACTTGCTGTTGATCCAATATGGCATTTCAAATGGCGGCCATGTTCTGGACATATTCAAAAACAACCCAGGAATGGGTGTCTTGTGGCTTTTGACTCACCCTGCACTTTAAGTCTTTGCCTGCAGACTGGAAAATCAGTGACAAACAGCCAAATACACATAATTACATACACGTTAATGACAAAACACACAGAAACAATCGAAAAAGCAAGCATGAAAACTGACCTAGTTCAAACATTCTTTCACTGCTGTTACCTGCATCTAAATACTGCTTCCAGTAATAATTCTGACATGCAGTTATTTGATTGTTTATGTCAGAAATCTTATCTGAAGCAAAACTGTTCATTCATTTATTCATTCATTAAACTTGAGTAAATATTTACCTTGGGTTACAGTCAGTCCAGAGTTGAGAACACTAAAATTTGCAGTATATTAATTAAACAAAAAGGCATGTGCGAATCAAATGTGAAATAGCAGTAACATGTTCTGTTTCACACACTCACAGCACTGTGCTTGATTTTTAATTGGTGCTTTGGGATTTCCAGAAGCGTGCCTTTAACCTGAACTTGTCTCCTAAGGCATGATTCAAAAAAGATCCAGTGGTGTGTGAAATCATGTGATGTTCATCTAGTGTACACTGCATAGTCAGTCCAGCGTCTCTTACCTTTACTGCACAGTGAAAATTTTCAAAATTATAGCATTTAGGAACTGAATCATTAATTTGAAAAGTGGGTACTTAAGATGCATTAGAAGCCTCAGTTCTTCTGTTAGAATACTATTAAGACAGCTGTCAAACAGATGATTATCTATTTATTTATTTTAAATATATATATTTTTGGATTATAATAAAGTACACTTCAGTTACAGCTGTACAGAAACTTTTCTTGTGCCAAAATAAAGCTGTGCCAATCTTCTCCATAGCAACTTAAACTTTACTCATCATGTTTGGAGGAAGAAGGATGAGTACAAACCCAAGATCACCATCCCAACCGTGAAGCATGGGGGTGGTTACATTATACTTTGGGCGCTTTTCTGCAAATGGGACAGGTGGTCCGCACTACCGTATTGAAGGGAGAATGGATAGCCAGCACCTCCTTCCCGCAGTAAGAGCACTGAAGATGGGTCACGGCTGAGTCTTCCAGCATGACAATCACTCGAAACACACAGGAGTGGCTTTTCAAAGTCCTGGAATGGCCTAGCCAGTCTCCAGACCTGAACCTAATAGAAAAATTTTGGAGATCGCTGAAGCTAAATGCCCAAACGACAGCCCCGAAACCTGAAAGATCTGGAGAATATGTGTGTGAAAGAGGGTGCTACAGAACTACAGGAAACATCTGACCTCTGTAAAAGGATTTTATACCACACATTCTATCCAGACCTGCACATTCTATTGTATCAAACACAAATTTTATGCAATAATATGCTAATTAATTATTTAAAATTCATATAATGTGATTTTCTGGATTTTTGAAGATACTCTGGAGCCAAACCATGCAGTGTTTTATTATGTTAGTAAAAGTATTTTGTTATTGAAAATGTTTAATTTAATCAATTAAAGTTTAATTGGCAGACAGTGTTGGGATAATAAAACCGAACTAATATGACCCTACAGGACTAATATACGTACAAACCTAAAAGTTTAACTAACAGTTATTTTTATTACTTTCATTTTGTCCAGCCATCTTAAAGGGTCCCAAAGACACAATGTGTGATTTATCAACTTGCACAGCACTCAGTGGCTACCTTGACTGCTGCAGTTTTTTGCACAGCTCCAAATATAAACTGCCATTAAAAAATAAAAAAATCCAATCACGTCCATTAACGATAACACAGGTAATTTCTACACTTGTTTATTCACTCCTTACAAAAAAAATACATAAATGACAGCCTACAAATCCACATGCAGCATTTAGTGTATTTAAAACAATGTATTAGAACAGATCAGATTACTTCAATTTGACATTGTCAAAGCACAAAATCAACTAAATACAAAACCAAGAATATGTACATACATTGTAGATTGACTTGTTCCTATATGAAAGTTACTCCTATATGATTTCAATGTGCCAACTCTGTTGCCCAAATATGCCAAAATTTACATTTAATTCAGACACATTTCAACAAACCTGAGGATCCAATACTTCGAAAACAAGTTATAAAAGCCTTAAAGCCTCTCAAAATTACATAAATTACCCCAAGTAATCACCAAAACATCCTACTATTTGACCACCAATGTTTTCCAGTGTGCAATCCACCTAATATTATTCTAGAATTTGTTGAATGACTAAAGCACATCATTGTTATGTTCATTTCTATTTGTACCATTGGTAACTCAAAAGGCAAAATGCACTAGCAGCGTGATTATGAAGACCAGCTTACGCATGGCTTGATGCGAAAGAGTGAACAAAAACTATAAAAACAAGCAAACTCACACAGGTCATTATTAGATTTACAGATTTACAGAGATGTTAAGGCCTCCAAAACAAAGTTACTATGTAAAGCTGATTGAAATGACCAATGTTACTGCTATGAGCTAATACTTTAGTGCTGACAGGCAGGATATTTCTGCATTTGTAAGATACTTGTAAAAAAAAACAAGCAATATCATCAAAATAAAACTGTAAATAAAAATGTTAAATTAGTCAAACTATATTTCCCCCTCCCAGAAGAAATTCAAATAAAAAATACACATGTGCACCTTAACAATATTCTTTCATTTATAATTAAAAAATGCTCAATTCTGGTCATGGTCACAAGGGATCCCGAAGCTATCCCAGGTACAAGCAGAACAAGATGAGGACATGTTCCTGCATGCCAGTCTATCACAGCGTATAATCCCCTCTATCACACATAGGGGTAATTCAGAGTGGCCAATGGACACCTGGAGAACATACCAAACTCCGCAGTCTCTAAGTCTCTAATTAGAGCTTTGCACGACACTTCATTAAAAACATTAAATTAAAAAGGAAAACAATCGGTAATACGATGGATAAAATAAAAAATAATGTAATAAAAGTGAATGAATACTGTACATGGAATTTGTCACATTATAGTCAGAAAATGAAAGTTTGTATGGTTTTGGGATAACCTCAACCTCAACAGTGATTTTAAATAGGAGGAAAAGGTAGGGTATTTAGTCAATTAACATCACTGGTTATTTGTGATGGGGCAAGGTTATAACAATACTAATCAAACATGTGCTAGGGCGATTTAGAGAGATTAACTAATGCTTTGGTTTGGAATGTGAGAGGAAACGGAAGTATCCGGAGAAAACCCACACAGACATGGTGAGGACATGCAAACTCTACACAGGCTGAGTATGAGGTTGAGATTGAACTGGGGAACGGGAAACTGCAAGGAGACTGTGCTAACCACATGTCCCAGTGCCATTTTCAAACAGAGAGGAAAAATCATTACTGCTTTAGACAACTTCCGCTGCTGAATAAGCTACCATAGGAGGCTCGTTCAGAGATGAATGATGGCAGGCTATATTAGTACAACCCGTACAGCTTAACCAAATAAAGTTATACATGTGCAATCGTGCATTCTGGTGCAAGCAAGCGTTTTGTGTCATACATAGAATGCTCCCTAGCTTTATTCACACTGATTTTCTAATTATGTTATAAAAAAAAATAAGAATTAAGCAAGATAATTTGTTTCAGTAACAGGCAGGACAGTAAACTATAGACTAATATCCATTATTGAGTACCTCTCTGTCATCAAGTACCACTCTATTCATAATAATGGTGTTAGTGAGGTATTTAATTTAAAAACTACATGTTCATTCATCAGTAAATGTGCATTCAACTGTACACGACTGTACATGAAATATACATTTAGGGTGGCGGTTTTGTCAAGAGTTATGGCCAATGCTCCTACACCGAGGCACAACGCATTACGCATTTTGAGTTATGAATGAAAAAACAGCTGGACGCCTTATGCACAATGTTTAAATCTGAATGAATTTTTGGTGTTTCTTCCACACAAGATGTCTTAGGTCCTAATCCTTTCCATATTTGTGCTGTATTTTATGTTGTTGATACCTTTCCTGCAGCTTACTGTTCAAATCTACATTAAGAGCAGTCCGCTTACAGTATTATCTATAATGCTGAGGTCCCTGAGAGTGATTGGCTGGATCTCAGCACCATGGCTCTCTCTGGCATCGTCCCCTGTGCAGGCTGTCACTCCTTTGCCAGGCGCTTTGCATCAGCTCCAGTGCCTCCCTACACCTCTTCTGCACCAACACATCTGATATGGTCTTATGAGCCAGAGGTACCTGAGCAATAGGAATATATACTGTAATTATAATCAGCAAAAAAATCTCACAGAAACACATATAATTCAACTCAATCTAAAATACACTAACTGACAAAAAAAAACCTTAAGTTGTCAAATGAAAATGTGTGTATGTATGTATATATATATATATATATATATATATATATATATATATAAAATATTGATTTTTTGATAAGTTATTAAAATATTAGAGTGT
>JAUZST010074863.1:0-21302 GCA_034779995.1 Parotocinclus haroldoi
TGTTTACATGTGTATAATAATCTTAAAACTTCCCTGCAATATACAGGAATTCAGTAATAAGCTCCAGACTCCCTTCCCCTTGGACCCTGACCAGGTTAAGAGGGAGTGAAACAGAAAATAAATAAATTAACAAATAAAGGTACGCAATGTTTAACCCAACAACATCCGTTCACTTTAACAACAAATGTGTAACATGTATAGCGAATAATAATAGGGAAATATGTCTTTTATCCACAATCAGTGGGAGAAGATTAGGAGAGAAAGTCTGTGAAGGTTGCAAAACTGCATCAGTCACTTTTCGGTCCTCTACCTTGTAGTACTTGTACACTTGAAATGTACACTTTCAATAGGATTTTAATTGAAATGCTGAGAGTAAAATATTTTAGAAACACAGTTTGGATTGAACTGAACTATTGTTTTGCTGAATAAGGGATGGTGTCTGTATAATCTGTATACATGGGCTGACAGACACCCATAATTGGCTATGTCACTCTGGGAAGAGTGATATGCTTCACACAGACAGAGCAGGGCCAATTACAGGCATTTGCCATTTAACGCCCAACCAATCAATGTTCGTTCACGCTATGTGTGTGTGTGTTTGTGTGTGTGTGTGTGTGTGTGTGTGAGAGTGTGAGACACTACCTAACTGCTCATAAGCTGTATGCTTGCTCGTTAGCTCACATTTGGATTACAACCTGTTCTAACTTGTTAATGTGTCTAAAGACTTTTGTGTACAAGTTACTTTTGTTTGTGTGTATGACTAACAAGCCGTAAATGGCATTCATAAGCATAAGCACCTGTCCTATTGTAGGTAGTACTCCTTGGCTTTTCTCCCTCACTACCTGTATATTCTCTCTGACCTATAACCATATACACTAGCCCACATTCTCTCATTGCATTACAGCAGCATAATGTGACTATGGTAATATCTGTTAAATGTTCATTTCACTCAGGGTCCAGAATGAAATTTGCTTATATGGCACATAATTGTACACTGTACCACAATCAAAGAGGCTCAAAGCAAACAGCTTGGTGAATATATGAAAGACAAAAAGGTCCGAACCATTACTAGCAAGGTGTATCTAATAAAGTGTCCAGTGAGTATATGTCATTAAATGTGAGTCCACTGGAAAGGAAAGAGTAATGATTGAATTCAGCATGGAGGAAAATCCCATAATAAATAGATATTTTGAACTGGACAAAATGATTGTTAACAAGTGTAATTTACTTTTCCAAATACTTTCCCTTATATCGTTAGTATGGTAAAAAAGACACTCATCAAAGCAATTGGAATTGACTGTCCAGCAAGATCACAGGCTTCAATCCCATTAAAAAGTTGTGGGATTACTGGAAGCAGTATGAAATGAGCATTCACAAACCTCAGTTATACCACAGTTATTGGGAGAGTTGGCTAAAATTTTCCATCCGTCAATCCATCAATCTCAAACTCCTTACCTGATAGTGGCCCTGTTTAACACAACAGCCAAGTACACTGCTCATAGAAATTGGGGGATAATTCAGAATGGTATATTTCAATTTAAAGTATCCCCTAATTTTTGTGTGCAGTGTATTATGATTGGGATGAGATGACACGTGACATAATTCTGGAGCTTGTGTGTTCACATGCCAGTTCTGAAGTGGTGATGATGTGCAGTGCCGTGTCTGATTGTGGCTTTAAACAAAGAATGTATTTCTATAAATCAAATGTATATGCATAGACAAATACTAACCTTGCCCCTCCCTTAGTAAAATGACCTTCTCTATCATCAAGCATAAAATATCAGTCTCTAAATCTTGCATCGGTCCCTTGCCACTTTATTTTTGGGCATCACGTGCTTGGCCCGTCAGCTGAATCGCTGCTTTTTGCATCAGTGTTAGCAGCCCAAGGCTAGGGTTGAACTGTCTGATGAACTATTCCGAATGAGGTGCGCACGCGTGTGTGAGGGAGAAAAGTCCAGACCACACTCATATTTTAGTTCAACTGTTTTCCTCATAGAAAGCTGTAGACCACTGTCTCCAAAAGTAACTGCTATGATTAAAAACTCTCTGCATGAATTGAGTTTAATCTGCTACCTACAGCGTAGGCCCTTTTTTTATAAAGATTTTTCAGCATTCCTGGCAATAACATTTTGTTCTTGATTCTGATTTGATAAAAGTTGAAACACGTTCTGCCTTTAAGACAGCTATTTTTATTTCTGTCAGCAGGTTCAGTAAGGGTTTGCTCCTTCTAATTTTCTGTCATTCAGACATGAATAAGACATATGTAAGATTTTATGTCCTATTACAATTATGAAAATCTCAAACAAACATTGATTGCATTAATGTTAAAAAGTACATACAGTACCTGTAACACGTCAGGTCAGAATATCTGTATGTGAGTAAGTGATAGATTTTTGATGAGTGATAGATTGCTGCACAGTCTAGGGTTTGTCTGTCTGTCTATGGAGTGCAGAGCAGAATAAGAACTGACATTATGTGTTATAAGCCATGACTAAGTCTAGGAAGGCATGGGGATATGTAATGGTAGATAAAGAATATTCTTGTTGGTGACTGTTGGCTGCCGTCAAATGTGTTCAAGCAGCATCCTGAATAACCCAAGGAAGATTCAATTCAATTCAAGTCAAACGTATTTATATAGCCCTTTTTTTTTTACAACAGAACATTGTCTCAAAGCAGCTTTACAGTCTTATATTATCTTAAAAGGCCAATCCCAAATTGAGCAAGCTTAGGGCGACAGTGGGAAGGAAAAACTCCCTGAATGTAGAAGGAAGAAACCTTGGAAAAACCAAGGCTGAAAAAACTCATCCTCCATGGGTGCCCTAGATGTTAATTGAATAATTACTTAAAATTATATTAAAATAAGAGTAAAATTATGTAAATAAATAAATAAGTGAATAAATAGTCAAATTTAAATTAGTAATAAAATTCAAAAGAAATAACAAAAGAAATGTTATGTTATCAGAAGCACATTGTCTTCTAATAACTAAATGATGGAGGAAGTGACTGCACAGGTGGAACCTGGGCCTGGTGGGACTGGGTTCTGTTGATGAAGACCAGTGAGACTTGTGATAATTGAGAAGACTCCCGGTGGCAAGTGCAATACGACAGAGGAAGCGTTATGACCTGACAAGATTAAAACAGTGCGAAGTAATGGAAAGTGGTTTCTTTAGAACATTTAAAAATCTGTATGAACCTGTGACAAAATGGTCTAAGAAATCCCATCAAGACCCACAAAACCCTGATAACTCACTGATAACCAGTACATTTTGTGTGTCCTATATTAGTGATGTATACTGCTCACAAAAAATCTAATTAATATTACTAATAATAAATATCCCCCAATTTTAGTGAGCAGTGTCTTTGAGCAATTCTTTGCCAGTGTATTATTGTGTGATTATCTGTTTGTGCAGGGAGTGCATTCCTTCTTTCAGAACTGTTTCTGTTGTATTTTACGCAGTCAGATCCCTTTACCACAAACAAGCAAATACTTCAAGGCAGATTTTGTGTTTATGAAGAACTTCAAACTTCCTCTGTCAGTGTATAGCAGAACTTTCTTAAGGGAAGACTGTGAGTCTGATGCTCTCCATGACTCTCTTTGGAAGAGTTTAGTTTTACTTCAGTCCATTTTGAGTGGCTATCCAAAAGGCTTGTTTTCACTCTGGTTAATATATAATAAATACAAGGAACAGCCTTATTAAAAAAGGCTTGACAAGCAGCAAGCATATAACAAGCTGCAAGCTATAGCCCATTGCCTCCATTAGTAAGTAGGAGTGACGAAATCTAATCTGGCTTCGTGCCACGCCAGAATACTCTGTAGAGCCCAGTCTTTTCTTTGGCCCACATACATGAGCAATCAACGACTCTGGATTTACAGGCGGCACAGCGAAAGCTTACTCCTGATTGCTTGAATTGGCTGTGCGTACGGCCATTTTTGACCTTATTGGGGTCACCTCAATAAAAATAGTTTTATACCTGAGAGGGAGACAAAGAAATATCTGTGTAAGTGAGAGAAGGAGAAAGTATGTGAGGAGAAATCTACAGATTCAAATACATTTTGCTGAGTAAAACAAAATTGAATTGCAATGCTCATTAACAGTTATTTAGATAGCTGTGTGAATAAACCCCAACACTCGGTAATACTCCAAAACACAGCATCTTAACAAAATGTTAAATAACAAATGCGAAAAATATAATTAAGTCACAAGGAGCACATTGAAAATTCAATCACTTTCTTAATGAATAGAGGCTAGGTGAGACAGGGCTCAAGGCAGGTACAACCCTAGACAGGGAGCCAATGCATTGGGTGCAGAACTCCACACACTTATACACACGCTACAGGAACTTCTTAGAGGCACCAATTAACCAAAATGCATATATCTGGATTGTGGTGGGACTCCACAAAGCAAGGATCCAGACCACTCCACCACGGATATGAACCAAGGAACATTTTTTAGGTGACAACACACAGAGCCACCGTGCCACCCACATTCCTCTTTTTTTGGTGAGGGAACCTACATGAAATCTTTTACTGGTTTCATCTGTAGATTTGGGAAGTTTTATGCTTCCTATAAAACTGCAAAAGCAGAAGTCTTCCTCAGAATGCAATAAAAAAGAGCAGAAAAATAGTTTCAAGGGGTTCTTCAAAACTTTTCCTCCTCAATCTGCACCACATTTTGACTATAGCACTTACTTTTACTTTTTGTCACTCAGTTGCCTGTCTGTCAACTTCCCCTTTCCTCTCTTTATTTCTTGCTCTGGCAGGCACATTGAGCAGTAATAAAAAATAAATAATGCAGCTCCAGGTCTGAGACATGAGGATTTATGTTTGATGTGCCTAGTTTCCCATCTGTATCCAAGTGCTTTGGGTATCAGGAACAGCTTTTTGGAATCTACAATCAGACTGCTAGTAAATCTTCCACAACTGGATCACACTACTGAATGACTAACAACAAATAAACAGAACAGAGCCCAGTTGGAGAGACAACTTCACAAAAATGTGGAGAGAGATTATGGGATGGTACAGGGAACTGTTATGGGTTCATGGATACTTTCAGGATGTTTTAAGGGCGACTTTATACAACTCCAAGTCTGAAAAGTTATGAAAAATGCTAGCAAAAATTAACACAGTGTGCCTTACATTAACATTGACTTTTATTTCATGGCTGACAGTATGAGCCAAAAAATGTCATGTTTTTTTCTGGTCAACTTAGTTTCAATTGATCCATTCCTGCGCTGCAGGCCTGAAAAGCATCACAAAAAAAGTTATGACAGACAATTTAGGTCTTATAATGAAATAAAACTGAATAATGATTTCACACAGGTGACACCAATAGCTGAGTTTGTGAGGAGTGGACAGAGGATCTCCAGTTTTTTTAGGATTTTGTCTTGTTTTGCATTATCTTGTGAAAAAATGCATGGACGTTCCTGAAAATATGCCGAATTAAAAGCAGCATATGTGCAGGTTGTAGTTTCTAGCCATTTTACTCTTTTTTATTGATTTCTGTTGCTATAAACAAACTGCCCGCCACACTCTATCAATAAACTGAGACTGCCACAGGACCGCCACAGAACAGATATGATTTGGGTTTGGACCATTTTCAGCACAGCAGAGACGCTGACATGATAATGGCATGGTAAAGCATGTGATGCTGGTACAAATGTATCAGACACAACAGCAACATTTAAATGATGCTGCTGAGTTCGGAAAAGTTCTTCAACCAAAAATATCCAGCCAACAGTGTCCTGTGGTCAATCACTAACCATGGATGATGGGCAGAAGATTATTAACTTATCTATGGAAAGGATTCAATGCACATTATCATGTGGTTTTTAATGTCAGTGTCACTACTGTCCTGAACATCATCCATCATCCAGATTTGTCAGTGGTGCTCCTATAGTGGCCCCATAACACTGATGAATGGGGTAGAGGGAGCTGCCAATTTGGGAAGAGAAACAAATGGGATACAGTAACCGTATACTTTCTAAAGTGGTATGAACAGGTCACGGCTTTAGAAAAATTGAGACATGATGATTTACGTTTGATGCGCCTAGTGTCCCATCTGTGTTGGAGTGCTGTGGATATCAAGAATGACATTTTGGAATCTGCAACCAAAATGTTTGTAAATCTTTTAAAACTGTGGCAGCGGCTTGGTGTGGGAGAGCGCTTCTCGCAAGTGTTGGACTTTTGATGAGAGTTTGTGGTTTCCAAACTGGATCACGCAATTGAACGTTGAACAACAATCAGACACAGCATAGCTGAGTTGGAGAGATTGGTTAAGACATTTTACAGGGAACTGAATGAACCTACGACTAAGATTGTAGACTATTGATATTAATCTATACCAAATAATCTACAGTATATTTGTTTCATATTTGTATTCTCTGTTGTCTTGAACCAATTGTCAGCCACACTCTGGCAATCGATTAATGGACTGAGACTGCCACAGGACCACCACAGACAGATATTAGTTGGGTTTGGACCATTATCAGCCCAGCAGTGAGTCTGACATGATAATAGCATTGTAAAGTGTGTGCTACTGGTACGAGTGCTTCAGACACAGAAACAACACTTTAATTATTCTGGTGCCTGGGGAGACGTTTACAGACCAAAAATATCCAGACAGTATCTTCCATTGCTCAGTCATTAAACATATATACATATATAAACATATATATATAAAATCTCATTTACTCTGTTCACTACACTGCTCAGTAAAATTAGGGGATATTTCACTATGGGATATTTCATTTTGGAGTATCCCATATTTTATGTGAGCAGTATATTTGGTTGGCTGATCATTCTCTAATTTAACTGATGGTGATTGTGTGTTTATTGCTCGTACAACTGGCCCAATCACTCTGGTACTCCTTTATATCATTTTTGTTTTTTCCCCATACAATTTCTCCCAGATTTTGTCTGGTATACAGATGCTTGGCCCAGATTAACGTTGACCCATGACCTATATGCTAGAAACAATGGGCACGGGGCACCTGTATATCACAAAACATTACTTACACAACTATGGATATGCTTTAGGATATTCCTTGAACAAAGCCTGTTAATATGTCTTGGTCTACTCAATGTTTTGTCCTTTAGGGAGTCTTCCTTATCACTGCCACCGTAGACCTGCTCGATTGGCCATAGATAACGATAGATATTAGTAAATTGTAAAGCTACTTTAAGACACTGCTCTATTGTAAAAAGAGAACTAAATCATAACTTTAATCTTTTAACAGACCATGTAAGAGGTGTTGATCAGACCTCGGTGTATGAGACTGCCTAGATCCAACACTCAGTGCTATACCACCATGCAAGAGGCCAGTGTAAACAAAAAAAAAACGTTGGGAACCATTAGGATAGAGTGATGCATATTATGACTTGCTGTTAATAACTGTGGTCCAAAATCCAGTTTACTTCTTTATTTGTCTTGTAAGAAGCATATTAAACCACAGGTTACTTACTGTTAATAATTTAATAGCTCTATTTATGTTTTCTAAGTTTGGTGCCATGCAGCCTGAGGTAAAAAGGGGCCTGGCTTAGTTCTTCGTCCATATGTAACCCACGAGTCCTCTCGCGAGATGTCGAGCCCGAGTCCATGTTTCTCTATGGTGAGAGTTTTCTTATTCTCGCGAGATGTGAGAAGTTTCCCACGCCTGTTGTTGTGGCGTCTGCCCTTTTCTTTCACTCAGTCTGTCGTGTCTCCTCCTTCCTCTACCCGCCCCCTCTCTCCTGTGCTCCGTCTCCTCTCCCCGGTCTTCTCTCTGCTGTCTCCTGTCCCTGCTGCTCCAGTCCGCTTGTGGCGTCTCGGCAGCGGCGGCGGGTGTAGCGGCGGCGGCTCGGTGTGGGAGAGCGCTTCTCGCGAGTGTTGGACTTTTGATGAGAGTTTGTGGAAGATGGCGCCTGTTGTGACAGGGTAAGTCCAGATTCAGCACCGCTGCTTACACTGGTTCACGAGTGGCTGATTCCGTGCGATCGGGCAGGTCTCCGCTTTCCTGCGTGGAGATTGTTTGCTTGGCTGTTGCTGTTTGTTATTCGGAACAGAGCGCACGTGTTTGTGTGTGTTTTTTAATCGTCCAGTAGCGCTGTGTACTGTGACTGTTGTTCCACTGTGCGCATGTACTGCCAAAACAACTATCCACTGAGTCGTTGAGCTTGGGACCCATACAGTTTTGCAAGGTACAGTCCAAGCATTTTTGGTCTAAGGGCTTCATTCAAGGGCCCAAAAGTGGGCAGCAGGACAGTGGTGGGACTTGAACCTGGGACCTTGTGAGTCATTATGCAGAATTGTTAGTTTGAAATATTCAGAAATGCAAGTAAATGTGTTGATCAGCCTTATTATTTCTGTTGTTTTGTCGTGTTTAATATGACTTTAGTGTAACCCTTTGTGGAGTTTGGGGACCTTGAGTCACATGACTCGAGTCAGAATTGAGTTTCCAGTTTATGGACTTGGGATTTGATTGACTAACCTTGACAGAAGACTCAATATTCGAGTAGTATTCAGGACTCGAGACTTCACAGATGACCCAAAATGGCTCGAATCTTTGAAAATGAAAAGTGAAGGCGCTTAAGGCATTTTAGGGATGTTTTTTATTGAAACGTGACTGGGAGGTTTCTGTCAACATAGGACACAACCGTACACAGAAGCTGCTAACATGGAAGTGCCTATTCCGAATATAGTGGAGTGTGGATTTTAAGGAGTATGAATCAGTGAAATTAGTAAAACTGCAACACGTACCAATGCAAGGTCCCTGGATCAGTAATCAGCGTCATGACCACCATGACATCCAACTTCAACCGTCACTATCAAGTTTTGCATGATGACTTCAATAGATGAGAAGTAGAAGAACAAATATTGGTTCATAGCGAAAATAAAATGTACCTGCTCATGACCAGTCTTTTGATTGGTACAAATTGGGAAACTAGAACTCATCATCATTTTTTCTTATGACTGCACCGGAGACTTGCTGTATCTGTAACAGGAACTAGTCTTATTTTAAAATCATTGAATATTACCACAGTCGCTTGAGACTTGAGGGTTAAGAATTCGTACTCGGTGATGACTTGCACGTGTGTGACTTTCTCCCACCTCTACATTTTAGATATTAAGTAGCTCACAGTTTATTTAAAAGTTATAATCTGATTACTTTAACGGGCACTATTTGGGGAAAGTGTAACACCATTCTGTATTATATTATTCACTTTCTAAGTTCAGGATTGCCATTTGCTATTGTTAAACCTTATCGTCATAGCACAGTTGTGTGTATAAAGTGTAACTTTATAGCTTTCGTTTACTGTTCGGCAAATCAGTTCGCCTTAAGCTCTTTCTTATATTGATTTTATTTCGCTTAATTGGGAAACTCTTTAATGCTTTTATCTGAGGCCATGAATAGTGCGACATATGTTTAGCACCACGTTGTGCATTTATTTATAATGGGCCTCTGCGGAGAGGATGGTTTAATATAAAACACTTATATTACGTTTGCCGTGTGTGCGCGTAAGATTTAAAGTTGCTCGGTCGGTAGACTAAAGCACTATAAGCGGTTTATCCAGTATAAAGCTTTGTAAAATGTTTCTGTTTATTGACCACATTGCCCGTGTTCGTGTTTATGGCTCGACTCTGGTGACTGTTGCTACACGGTGTGTTATTGTTGGTCCACTGCTGTACACTCAGCCCTGTATGCGAATTGAGGGCTAACAGCTAATGGTTAGCTTTCAGTCCCGTTTTGAGGCGCTTTCATCACCAATCTTGACGACAAAATAAACCAAAACATTGACATAATTTAGAAGTCAGTGCAGGTAGTTTGATATCACGTTGGCTCAACGCGTCCTAGTGTGAAATGAAGTGCGTGTGTCTAGTTCAGGGACAGTTGCTTTGTTTCGGAGAGTCTTGTCTAGCCGAGTTCCTAGTACTTGTTCGGTTTGAATGGTCAATATTTGTGTTTTGCGTCTTGTCTTGCGTGTGTGTTATTTACACAGACGGTTGTGTGCGGAATAAACCTGACGTGTGTGCGAGTGTGAGACAGAGGGAGTTCTTGAGCTGAGGTTGTTTACCAAACAGTCCGTTGCTTTCGCCGTGGTCAGTGATCTTAACTGTGGAGTGCAAGCGAGGACGGTATAGACCGACTAGATCCGAAAGAAACCCCAACAAAACTCCTGCTAATCGATAGATTTACTGCTTTTAATCTCGGTCTCACGATGATGAGTGTGTTGTTGGACCGCGATTGTAAAGCTTGCACCCTCTGTAAACAAAGCTGATGAACAATGTGTGAAATGTTTGAAGGCTGAAGTAGGGATGATAAGCACCCCAGTCAAACAGCTGCAGTACAGACACAGCACAGGCTTCTTTCAGCAATTCCGTTTTCACATATTTTACATCTTTTGCTCTTTCTGATGAGACGCAACCTGTGTACTCATTATGGATCCGTTTTTCATTCATTCATTATCTTCCGCTTAATCCACACTTGGTCACGGGCCAGCCAGTGCCCACCCGGCAACTCTGGGCGCAAGGGCAGGAACAACCCTAGGCGGGGTGCCAAGCCACTGTAGGGCGTGCGCACACAGTCACACTCTAAGGGTCACTTTAGAGACACCAATTAACCTAACATATGTCTTTTGGACTGTGGGAGGAAACCGGAGTACCCGGAGTAAACCTACGCAGACACGGGGAGGACCCAGGTCGCTCCAACAGGGGATTGAACGCGGGAGCTTCTTGCTGGCAGCGTTGTAAGAGAATATTGGTTATACAGCAATAGTAAAATTACATTTATTAATTACATTTAGTCATTTTTTGCAGACATTCTTATCCAGAGTGATTTACAATCAAGGATCTTGCTCAAGTACCCAACAGTAGCTTGGCTGAGGTGGGATTTGAACCTTGGACTTTCTGATCTACAGTTCAGAAGACCTTGACTAATTTGCCACCACAGTCACCACACTCACTTATTATGCCAAGCATTGGACTGCAGTGACCAAAAATAAATAAATAAATATTATATATATATTAAACCCTACTTTTTCTAAATCTTAACCTCTACATGGAGAGAACAGAATGGCCTTGGTACGATGCCCGTCTATCAGAGGGCTCGGTAAAGCTTGCTGGGATGGTCAACTTGAACTATGGCACTACAGGAGCTCAATCCTAGGATTAAGATTTGTTTACCCCTGGAAATCGGTGGCACATTTATTTAAAGTTTAATCTGTGATGCTGTTGAGTGATGATTTCTAATTTGCTTGTCATCGCAAGCAGAGGTTTCACAGAGGTTCAGTTTCATTGTGGACTTTGATGGTTTCGGCCACTGGAAACCTTTGGAACATTTTTTTGCTCTTTTCCTAATGATTAGCCAAGTATTTATGGACTGCCATTTTTCTTTACCTAATTCATCTTTTTGTCATGTTATTAGTTACTTAAAAAGGATTTACAAACAGGTGACTAAGTGAACATGCGGCAATGTAGATAGTAATATTTTCTGTGAGGAATCTGCATATCCTGTTACTCCGGGTACTCCGGTTTCCTCTCACAATCCAAAGACATGCATGTAAGACAGTCTGTATTTATGATTAGTCTGCAACCTACAACCTTGTGTACAGATGTACATGTGTGTGTCACTGAATTGGCCACTGATGCTGATGCATGCAACTTAAAAACATTTTGTTGTTTCGAGTGGTTATCTGAGTTACCATAGCCTTTCTGCCAGCTTGAAACCATTTTCTTGCCATTTTCCGTTCTTGGCCACTTTCATCAGTAAGGTCCAAACATAGAGCTGCTGACAACTGTGTGTTTTATCCTTTATCACTCCTTTCTAAATAAACTGTGTTAACAGTTGTACATGAAGCTGAGCAGCTATAGAAATATTCAAACCAGTCCGCTGAGAGCAAAATTTCCCATTTCTGATAGCTCTTATGAATTTTCCTGAGGCTGCAGACCAGATTCTGAATGATTTTAGATCTGCTAGCTCACAATTGACTAATTACGTAACTGCATGACCGTGTAGGTGTACGTTCCTAATAAAATGTTCACTAAGTGTAAAGTACTTCTGGCACCGGCGATAACTTTGTAACCACTCTTATACACATTGATGCCTGCTTTCACCGTATAATAATAATAATAATAATAATAATAATAATAATAATAATAATAATAATGATGATGATGATTATTATTATTATTAATAATATTCTGTCTGTCACCACAAAGTTTTTTAAATAAAACTTTTTATTGTAATTGTTTTAGATAAATATTTTGAATGGATACATTTGATTGCTTATATTTATTTAAGTACATTTTCTAGTATTTTTTTGTGTTAACCTTTAACTGAAAATTACCATCCAAAAGAGAAGTTTAAGGTTTTATGTAGGCGTGTCTTAAGTGGTGCTGTAGATGAGATTGAACAGCATTTATAATGAAGCACCACAATGTGATTTAACTTAATAACACAAATGCCTGCACATGGCAGTTTAATTGCTGTTTCTTCTGATGGATAAATTGATAAATTGTTAAATTGTTTTTGGCGTCATTTCTCCAAATACAATAGATTTTCAATTATAGGGATGTGCTGTTAGTCAAGTAGTTACTTACTAGTGGACTTTAAAATAAGGTGTTTTTTGTTATCCAGGAGATATTTGGATTGAGTCATTGACTGTGTTCTATATGGTCATTATACCAACGCTAGAACAACAAATCTGCTAGTGGCCTAAGACTTTTGCACAATATTGTACTTGTTGTATTGTAGTATGAAAATCTTGCCATGGAAAATATCAAAGTTCTCAAACATGATCCAAGGCATATTCTGCTGCCCTAACCACAGGGTTGTGCCTCTCTTGCAATGGAAAGCTACCGGTATGTGACTGTGACTGCTCACTACATCACATGGAGTGGGTAATGCAAAGTTCACACAGACACAAATTGGGTGAAAGTACTGATGGGGAACAGCAGCAGAGTGGAAGCTAGAGAGGTTTGTAGCAATATCCTAGTCACCACTGATAATGCCAAGACCAAAGTAATTGCAGTCATAGAAGCAGGAATGGGGCCACAGATAACTTGCTTTGCATGTGATCAGTTTAGCTTCCCAGAGGGGAATCTCAGTGAAGCAGATGGGCTGCTTTCTTGGGATGATCAGAAAGGTGGTTTCCCCTTTTCATCGAAGCACAACAGCCAGAAAAGCAAGAAATGCTACAGCAACTGAGCCGCGAGGTAATACATGATGTCAAAACAAGATGGATCTCTACTTACAGTGGTGTTCCAAAGTTTGTGATCCCTTTACTTTGTTTTTGCAAAAACTGACTTTCTCAGAGAGCACTCGATTAAGCAGTTAATCTTGGCCATTTATTTATTAAGTAAATAATCCAATATTTCATATCTGTCAGTGGCAAATGTTTGTGCGCCTCTAGGAGTAGTACTTATGGGCTGACATTCTCTTTTAATGGGGCGAGTGGGTGGTGTTGTATTTACAGATAAGGGGCTTATCAAAGTCTAATTTTCAGCATGTCTGTGGAGGTGTGTCATGGCATGGCAAAGGAGGAAAAGAATTGATGCTCAGGAGAAGTATTGATGGTGATCAGGCAGGAAAAGGTTACAAAACCACCTCCACTGTCAGACAAATTGTTTACAGCCAGAAGAAATTTAAGAGTATCAGTGTGCAATAGCCCACAGTGTCTCAAAGGAATTCAGGTTCTCAGAAACTAAAGGGCTTTCTCATATCAGCTAATGTTAATACTGATGGGGCTAACAGCAGGAGAATACTGAATGACATTGGAATGGATGGCAGGATTGCAAGGAGTAAGCCACTCCACTTCTATAAGATCGTTACTGTGTGCCTGCAGTTTGCCGTAGATCACATGTACAAGCGAGTATGCTAGCGGCAGCAACAGACGATACCAAAATAAAACATTCTGGATTACGTGAGAAGAGTTATGTTTGGAGAAAGGAAAGTACTGCATTCAGAATAGGCGCATTATCACAAGGGAAGCTTGCCATCATTGATGGAACATTAAATTCACTATTCGAACAGCAACTGAAATTATAACAAAAAAACAACTAATAAGTGTTTTAAGCAATGATATAAATAACATATCCTCGTTACTATTCACTAAGTCCAAAATTAGTTTTTTAACACCATAATTCCTGTATGTATGGTCTATTTCAGCATCGTAATTTACTTAAAAAAAATAAAAATTTTTTGCTATTATGATTAGAGCATGGTAGTTTTATTTACCCCATTACCCTCATTTACGTTTGTTGGGAATTGCACTTCAATAAAGCTTGTTTTAAAAAAGTAATTTTTATATATTACTATTATGTTCTATTTTTGTCCATAGTAGTAAAATATTTTAGTAGCTGTGATCAATTTGTAAATTAGCCGTAAGAGCCTACATGTAAAATACTTTATGGGTCAAAATAATCTAGCCAAAATAATCGTAATATGATATTTTTGAGTGTGTGTGTATGTATATGTATGTATGTATATGTGTGTATACACATAGAATTACGGTTAGTTAGCATACAATGCACAGACATTATTTATGGGTACTAAAATGGTTATTAATGACAGCAAACTGAAAAAAATGTGCCTTTCAGGCCGCAGCTAACATTAACATTAGTTCATCGTTAGAGTAAGTGTCTTGCTTTTACTTTTCACTTTTAATCCAATGCTCACTAACTTGCACACTTTATTATAAAATAGTTGTCAAATATATTCCATTAATGCATTGAATGCCTTATACGGCATCTGGAGATCTGGAACTGATTAATTCAATTTACTTATTCCAATGTTCTCGGTACTCGTAAAGCCTTCTGGAATGATTTAATGAGAACCGAGGTACCACTGTATTAGTTCCTCATTAGTACAATATAATTGTTGCACCATGTTAAATCTGTTTATTTATGATGAATTATATTTTAGCTCACCATGGGTAATTATTAGAGTTTTTTTGGTAGAATTAAAAATAGTGCCAACATGCACCTTAAATTTAGTTTTGCCCACAATGTTCTTTGAAAGAGAGCCGCGTGCCCCCTATTATAATTCTCTAGGCAACCCGGTAGGTGACAGACACTGATTTGTGTGTGTGTGTGTGTGTGTGTGTGGTTGTGTGTGTGTGTAAAGCCGGTTAGAGGGGGATGCTGGGTGCTCATTTGGGGTTTTCCAGCAGATTTGAACTGCCTCTGTTTGGTTAGGAAAGACAGCAACTGGCTAAACGACCACCTGTCAGTCTGCTCTCATTCACTAAGGCCAGTCTCCAAATGGAAGGAGAGAGGAGAGGTCAGTTAGTGATTTTTAGGGAGGGAGAAATGCATAAATGTAATTAAAGGGCCAGAAGGAGACTTCATTAGCATGAGACAGGGCTTTGCGGCATCAACGGCTGCAAACTTGAGGCTTCGGCTGCCCAGGCTTTTATTTTTGTTTTGAAGGGTCACTGGTTGCGTTGGTTGGGAAATGCTCATGGGAGAAGAAGTGTGCCTTTATTGTGACTGAGATTCTTGGTATGATTTTAGGTCATGTCTGCGTATCTTCATGACATACAGTTTATCTTCATACAGTGCAGTCTGTGTCTATGAATGGAGGTGGGGGGGTTCCTTGTTTTGGTAATGAGGAAACTTGATGTCAAGCAAAACCCCGAGTGCATTAGCCAGAACTGATTATTCAGGCATTAAAAAAAATATTCAAAATGTTTTTTTTGTTTTTTTTTCTCAAAATAGATTTTTTTGATATGGGGATGCACTGCAAATTAGATTTAACATTCATTTTATTTCATTTTCCTCTAGTATAAATGTGTTGCATTTGTGTGCTCTGGTTGTTTAGTTATGTAGTACAGCTGGGTAATTCCCTTAGAGGGGAAATATTTGAGAGCAGATTGAGGAAGCTTGCTTTTATTGTCTATGTTTAACTTTGTTTCATCTTCTCTTAAGCCCTGTTTCGGTTGTTTCAAACAACACTCATTTACCTTCTGTACACGCTTATTCTGACTCGGGGTCGCTGGGCCTTAATGGGCAGCACGGGGCCCATTGCAGGACAAATGCACGCTCGCTTTCTCAAACACTCAGGGACAGTTTAAAGACGTCTAAAGCCTAAGACGGGGGAGGAAACAATTCACGCAGACATGGGGTGAACATGCTAACTCGACACAGGCAGTGGCCAGGACAAGACTCTAACTGGATATCTGGAGCTGTGAGAAGACAGCACCAACCACTGATCCACCATGGAATCCTTTCAAACAACACCTCGCATTAATTTTGTCTATGTGTATATGTTTATGGTAAAACTTGATGTCTGTTGCTAGCCCAGGGGGTCTCTGTTTGTTTCTTTCTTCTGGAGACCTGGTTCACACACCTATCTTTTGCATCAGAGAGAGGGTACTTCTCGTTAAGTAAACTAAATGGCATGCAACAGCAACAAATTTGCCACGGTAATGTGATCAGGTGAGGTTTTATCACTTGTTTACGTATATATCCATTTCATATTGCTTTGCCTCCCACCTAAACCCTCACTCTCACTCCGGTGTGTTCTGTGCAGAGCCTTGCAAAAATGTAATCTGCATGCAAGAGTCCTCAGAAGAAAACTTTAACTGCACCGTGGTCACAGATTCAACATCTAGAGTAAGCAGTTCACAACTAAAACGTGGTGGTCCAGTCAAAAAGAGATTGAAATCTTTGACTACAATCAGGAAATAAAGGTACGCACCGAGGTTGTGTTTCAGGCGGTGACATTTGAAATATTGGGCGAGTAAAGGAAAGAATGGATTTGACCAAATGTCAACAAATCCTCTAATGTCCCACAGTCAGTAAAGAAATTCAAGCTGAAAAGAGGTTGGATGTTACAACAAGACAGCGATCCAAAACAAACCTCGAAATCAACCTTGAACTACTTCAAGGAATGAAAGTGTAAGAATTTGGAATGGCCTCCACAGTTCCCAGACTGCAAAGCTGGGTGTACATGTTAAACATGCAAGATAACCAAGGATTATTTGTGAACCGAAAGCGTTCTGCGAGGAGCAACGGGGGCCAGACCCATAAGGGAGAATACAAATACAAAAGGGAGAATTACTCAATATTAAGGAATACATACTGACCAAACATTTGGCAAATTTTGACTTTTTGCATTCTTAGTATTTTTGAGCCAAAAGATAATAGCAGCATCGAGTGTTTGTGCCTGGATTGTAATCTTTCTAACATCTGGTGTTGTGAAAGCCTTGATTACCTGTTCTAACACCACATGCCCCGAGGGAATGGGATTTGACTTAATGATTTGATTTAACATGCCTTCTTTTTGTTTTTGTTTTATCCTCCAGCACTGTTTTTTAGTCCTGTGTCGGTGAGTCAGTGAGTGTATAACTGGTTTAGCCTTGCGTAAAGGACATGACTGGATGGAAAGACAGGTTCAGGCAGACAGAGTGATGGGATTGAGTTAACACTGGTTTATGCAGTATACTGTCTCTAATTTCCTATATGCTATCACAGTTCCTGCCATATGGCAGTACTGCAGAAACATCAGCTATATTGTTTTTCTATGCAACATACTAATTAATATTGTTTTGTCTGCTGAGCACCACAGAAACATCATCTGGGATCTGGGTACATCTCACAAGCTAACCAGGTAGCATAACATTTACTATTCTTCCTAACATTTACTAGTCCAACCTAGCATAGGCTGTTAACTGAGAGCGGCTCGGTCAGATTAAAAAACAGAAAACATAGCTGGCAGATCAAGAAAGTGAGAACAGGACACGAAGAACTTTTGACCATGTAAGGAGCTGTGTCTGCGTATTGGAAGTGTTTGGTCTATAAAAAGGCAATGCAGAACAAAATGCTATATGTTGCAAATTTGGTTCAAGCTGCTGTTGGTAACTCTATTGGTTACTCTAGCTACTTATTGGAGGTCAATTCTTGGTGGACCAAAAAATGTGAATAAGAAGAATACTTAAAAAAATACAATGATGTACTGTGAAACCACTAGAATCATAAAAAATCGATACAAATTTCTGGTCATACCATCAAGCACTTTTGCCGGAAACTTGGACGCAGGGTTAGTTTTTTTATCCAAATTGGAAGGAGAAATGAAAATAGGAAGTCATGTATACTGTATTAAAGCTGCAAGATGCATCAGCTTTGACATGTTTGACCTATCAGGAAGCTGTGGTGTGCTTCTAGGCAACATTACTTATGCAATTCAATGTATTAGAATTGTAAATATGGACGCTTTGTGGCGAGTCCAGTTGACATCCCTATCAAGGGGAGTTTCAAATATGAAGGCTTTTGGTGCCAGCCGTGCAGGAAAAATGCATGGTTCTGCTTGGCCCTTGCCCAAACTGGAACATGGCCTCTTGGCTTATGGGCGAGTGTGTTTGCACAGGAATTGCAGTGGCTTTAGCTGTAATGCAAGAGGATGTCTGTATGTAGGATCAAATCGTGTAAACGTGCTAAACTATTGAAAAAGCTGGCACTGCCATGATTGATCCTGTTGACGTGATGTTTGACTAACTTCCCTGTGAAGTGGTTTGCTCCACCAACTCAGGGGTTGAGTTCCTCACGCAAAGTAAGTGAGGCATTTTATTTACTTGAGGGAGCTTGGTATGTTTTCAGTGGTTTGAGTTTCACTGTGGAGCACAAGATCGTGTTTAAGGCTTTGAGACAAAATTGGATTCAAGATGAGTAGGTGCAATCTTATAAAATACGGAGATGACTGGACAGAAATCCCGCTACCTCAGTTGTTTGCCTTGGCTTTATTTATGAGGAGAAAGAGCAAGCTTGTGAGAAGAACACTATTGGCCTGTCTTTTTCTTTCAGAGTTTCTTAACCTGTTCTTGTTTAGTTGCCATTAGGGCATTTCTTCCAGACAGCTAGATCAAACTGTGTGACTAATTTAATGGATTTCTTTCTGTTTATTCGTTCTTTATACATACATACATACATACATACATACATACATACATACATACATACAGCCTTAAATTACAGTTGAGTAAGTGGGGGTTAGGAACAGTAACAGCAGTGGCATACCACCTCATCCGTAGTACACAGTACACTGGCATTATTGTTATAGGATGCTCATTTTATTACATTTAAGTTTGTCCTGCAAGTTTAACTCGGTCAAGTCTAGATAATCTTCTTAGAAAGTGGATTTTTCAAGGAGCAACACCTGTTTAGATGGGAAGCAGTGGGTCAGGTAAGAATGTTTTTTATAAACATTATATTTTACCTCCATCATTCATCTTCTGCTTAATCCACACGAGGTCCAACTGGAAACTCTGTATGCAAGGGCAGGAACAACTATAGATGGGGTGCCAATCCATCGTAGGGCACACACAGTCACACACTAAGGGTCACTTCAGCGACACCAATTAACCTAACAGGCATATCTTTAAATTGTGGGAGGAAATTGGAGTACCTGGAGTAAACCCACGCCGACACAGGGAGGACACAGAAAGGACCCCGGGCCCTCCACCCTGGGATTGAACCCAGGACCTTCTTGCTTTGAGACAGTGGAGCTACCCCATTTATATCTTACCTTAGATCTACTTGGAAAGTAAAGAAATGTGGACAAAAAGTGCAGAATGTTTACACCTAAACCTGTTTGTTTAGCTATTGGCACTATAGTCCCGCGACTATTATGAGGAAAAACGGAGACAAAACCTTAAAAAAGGGAATCACATTGCAGTAAAATTACTCCTCTAACTAATGCTGGCACATTAAATAACACACAAAACCTGACCTAAACACTGCTGTTTGGTGCTTTGTGTTTTTACTGGTGGCTACTGTGAACTATGGTTTTGATATGGTACTTTATCTTATTGGTCATGTTGAGAACAGCCAGATAACCACTTAATCATGAAACACTCCACTGTATATATTATAGTTTATCATTAAATTGATGTCAGTACTCTCCCGCTAATGAAAATAATACTGTGGTTGATATTACGCCATTTTAAATTCTTTTTGGCTATGCTGGTGGCAAAATATTACATTTGTGCACGTATTACATAAAACTATATTTTGGAAATGCATAATGGAAAAGGTTTGCACTTTATTATATTACAGGAAATACAAACAGGGAAATACAGACGCACTGCTAACACCGCTTGGTAGTTATGAGTATAGGTGAGTGTAACCAGATGAGCAGAAACGGCACGACGAACACAGAAAATTCAGACTGTGACAGTAATGTCTGTTTTTATGTATTCCAGGCTTTCCACCTGCCCCTGTGCATGGGTTTAATAATTCAAACTTTTCAACCATAACTGAGTAAAGCAAATTGACAGATTTGCAGCTTAACTCTACAGAGACCTTAGATGAGCATTCCTGAGGCAACTGTGGAAAGGAAAAACTTCCTGAGACCAATTAGGAAAAACCCTTGAGAGGAACCCAGCTTAAACTGGGAACCCATCTTCCTCTGGGTGAGACTGGACAGCAAAATGAAATAATAACAGTATTAACTCTAAACAAAAGCATTTGAAACTGTAGTTGTGTAGAAGACAGAAAATGGTCTCTGTAACAATTTGACTTCCCGTCAGTTGAACTGGAACAGTTAATAACACAGGAGACTGAGGGTCCAGTGTCTAATTAAGGATTAGATTGAGGTCCAGACGAGGCACTGACAGCAGATGATGGACCTTAACCAGCATCAGACCTGGTTGCAGTGGTACATGTGCTTCTGAGAAAAGGGAGAACTAACAAAATGTTAGGGTTTGTGACAAAGATAGAGAACCAAACCTGATCTTAGCAAGTAGTGTTGAAACGGTAAGCATGGTCTCTGACACCTCTGATTAAGCTAAGTTTCAGATTCAGAAGGTGACCCAGATGTGAGGGCAGCCTGAGATGTAAGCAACCATTTCTGCATTGTCATAAACACAACGTTACTTGTGATTGAGAAACTGCGGTAATAACCTCTGCTGGTTTATCGACACTCTCCGTGGACATGGATCCCCAGATCAGCACATGTTAGTAATATGTGCCTAGTTACAAGGACCTAGATCCTGTTTACACTTAGAATGTTGAGTATCAGGATTGTATCTGTATAGGGCTAAGCCATATAAAAATGCATGTGTAAATACACCCAACCACACACAATATCAGATACGAGTCTGATTGCTTAAATCACATCAGGGAGAGGTTTAAGACACACTGTAGCCAAATATTAAGCAAGTGTAAATGCAGTCGATTCCGGTTAATCGGACCACATCGGGACGCGATCGTTTTGGTCCCAATAACCGACCGGCATGTTCGTTTAATCTGTCCAACCCTATGTTACAAGACGGGACGTGCTATAATTTATGTAACATATTAAATGTTTATTAAACCTTTATTGTACGATTT
>JAUZST010074874.1:0-47710 GCA_034779995.1 Parotocinclus haroldoi
TATATCATGTTCTGAT
Source organism: Parotocinclus haroldoi (assembly GCA_034779995.1). Taxonomy (NCBI): domain Eukaryota; kingdom Metazoa; phylum Chordata; class Actinopteri; order Siluriformes; family Loricariidae; genus Parotocinclus; species Parotocinclus haroldoi. The sequence goes on from JAUZST010074874.1 coordinate 17, forward strand.
TGCTACAAAATAAATGTCAAAGTCTGCTGGTGATGTAAATTTGTGGTGCAAATTGTTGACCCAACTGCATCAAATAATTCCCTCAAATAAGGCCATGGGTGAGTTTTTATTTCTGACACGCCACACAGCTGGGAATTGATTTATATCTTTCCAACCATTAATCAGACACTAGAGGCTTTCCCATGTCTGAAGTGACGGTGAACTCTGTTTGGTATTAATATTAGAGTTACATTATAATTTAAAAAAATTACTAGATGACATATAATAATATGCTTTGCATAAGTGTTTCTTATTAAACAGTGGAGTGTTTAAAAGAAGAAATGCTATAAAAATAAGCGAAGAAGCAGTTTGACTAAAATGTGTTTCATGTGTATTGATTCATCCAAAGTATTGTTTGGATTAAATATCATGATATACTGTATTGCTGAATATTGCCTTGTCTAGTTAGGGATTATTTAAAGTATTTTGTATATTTTATTTCCAAGTGTCTAACATGTTTTTAATCTGTTTTTGCTGTGGCGTAATATATATTATATATATAAGTTTTGCAGATTGTTTGTATGGTACAAACTATTATGAACCCACAGTGTTGGGAATGTGTATCCTGTTTCAAAAATTGTGTTAGAAAGGTTTTTCAAAAGATATCTTTGCGTTTTTTACTTGAATTCCATTTAGTATTTTTCAAGTTTATACTTCTGCTTGAGTTAAATACTGTATATAAACTAGGGGTGGGACTCAAAAAAATACAATTAAGTAGAAGCTTTGTAAATAATTAATTGAAATCACTTTTTAATCACATTTCAGTATTTAACATGAGAAATATTAATTTAAGATTGGACGATGAATGAGTCAATAAACATAAGCTTAAACTTTAAAATCTTGTTTATTTTCCCACCAGTCTACTACACACACCAATAGATAAGTGCAGAAAACACAGAGCAAACAATTTTCAGAGCACTGAAATTTCTGACCAAAAATGCTGACTAAAAGAGTACTGATTGACTTGAACTGCTCCCAATATAAATAAAACATGGCTTTTAATTGAACTTTCTGGTACAGGCACAAATACCAGTTCTAACAAGAACTCTTATACCCAGTGTAGTACCTAAGTAGCCTAACATGGAAAGCAGCAGTCATCAAGTTTAGTCACTCCCACAGCCAGCCCGCGATCACATCAAACAGAACACCGGACGACACAAATCCAAAATAACAGATCAGCGAGTCACGCAGCTGTTTGCGAGACCAGAACAGGCCACTTCGGGTTCGACCGCCACTATAATATAATCTGCATGCCTGGAACTCGTGCACTGAGAAATGTTCCATGGTGCGTTAAAATGCGTAAAAAATGTAATTTGTTATATTCTCTGTAATTAATTAATAGAAATGATCGCGTTAAAGTCCCACCCCTAATATAAACCACACATCAACTTGACCAATTTTTTCAGATTAATAGTACTTTTACTTAAATTAAGATCAGTAAGCTTTCAGATAGGGCAGAGTCCATGCAGGCCAAAAACAGTCCCCAGCACATGTTTGCAACATCACACAGTGAAAACAAGTGACAGACATGTCTTTGAATTGGGCAGCAGGGAAGTAGCACCAAGTCATCCTGGCAAATAGTGAAGCAGGACAAACATTGAAGCAGGCAGCAGGGCAGAAGACAGTCAAGCTTGGGACAGAATCATAGCAGTCATCAGTGACAGGTCATCTCTACACATGTGAGAGCGACAGAAATGAGATAAAGGAAACAGAAGGTGTAAGAGGGTTATGTCAGATACCAGCAGATTCATCCGCTAAGAGAGTACAGGACAAACTCATCCATGGGACAGGCAGCAGTCAGCAGCAACCCGTCACAATCACACTCGCATTACCATCATGCAGACCACACGACAGGGCAGCTTGGGGCATGAGAGGAAGCCAGAGAGAGAAAAAAGGAAAGATTTGGTGTTTGATAATATAAGGTCGAGTGGGTAGGGAAGTAGTGAATAAAAAGATTTTAATCATCAAAGTTCTCCATACATTAGAGGAGCTATTTACAACAGATATGGGCTGAAAGGAACTATAGCCTTATTGGATATCCCAGTCCCTCTAAAAAAATAATGTGGAGCATCATCCTCTAACCAAACAGCTAAGTTAGAGATCAGGTTAGAGTTTACTCCTTTACTTATGGCTTCATTTTTATGAAATCCAAAACACAAAAAACATTGCTTGGTCAAATTTTTACAGATTTTAACTTGTGAGAAGAAACTAGTTACAAACTAGAAAATGTTTGCACATCTTTCACATATTTCAGGGTAAAGGGAACAAGGGCAGGGACACAACACTGCGGTTTTTGGGATCGGCAATCAAAGTTTTTGTCAAGTAATCGACCGATAATTTGGTGGCTGATCGATCGGAACACCACTACTTTTTACCACATGCATGTAACATCCATCCAAACAGTGTCTGGTCACTATAATGGTCCTCAAAATGATACAAAAAAATTCAGAATCTGTCTTATACACACCATATTTACTTGGTGTTCTGTGAATGACAGAAAACTAGTTTAAGCTAACTGTTGGGACATCTACTGACAGAAAAACTACATGGTAACATTCCTTTTGTTTTTGGCACGTGTTGACATATACAAAGATAAGAATGACTGTATTATACAATATTTGACTGCACTCAGTGTTTTTAATTACGGTAATACTATTTCTTATTTAAAATAGAACACTATGTTCACTGTAACTAAACTACTGTGTGACTACGATAATGTCCAGCCAGCATCCCTTTCGGTTAAGGGCGTTTCACAGAACGTAATGGATGTTAAACGGCTTAAATCTGTACAAGCATATACATATAGGGCTATCAAAATAAAATATTTCTTTGGAGCTTCCCCAGGCTGTGTAAAGGGAACTGTTTGCCTTTTAGTTTAAAATTGATACAGTGCATGTTTATGTGTTTTGCAAATATTCTAAACAGAGGGACTGTATTTGGTTTGATTTTCAAATCCTCCACAACATCCATTACAGTCTTATGTTTAGTTTATTAATTTTATGTATGTTGCATCTGTATCAGTGGCTATATTTGCCAGACACAAGGTTATCAACACAATATCAACTGTGCAAACTTCACACAGAGTTCTCTGAGCTGTGAGATGACTGCGCACAATATCTTTATAATAAACCAGTAGATATACAACAACCAGGCATATTAATGAAGTCAAACTTATTGAAAGGTTATTACTTGAGTGATATAAGAGCCATAGATGTATTCTGGCTTGTCCTTCAAATTAATAATCATGGAAGTCATGAAAATAGGGCAGTTGGCACAGAACCCTGTCAACACCATGGAGAAGGTCATTTAAGTGCCAAAGACAGAAATGAAAGGCTAACTAAACGTCTGCAGGGAAATACTGGTTCCTTAAAAGCTTTATTTGATCATTTTCAAGTAATTCTTTTGATGACTAGTTGTTTTCAAGCTTAAATCATTACAATTAATCTACAGCCAGCAGGTTTGGTGCAGTTATTTTTGTCACCAAATAAACTGGAACATTAATGGAATGATATACAGTATCCTGTTACCTGAGCTTAAACAGTGTAGGTCCAGCTGTAATTAACCCAACTTTAGTTCACAAAAGACATCAGTTTTGCTTCTTATTCCTGAAACGATATGCACATTTTTTATAATGATAGTAAAGAATATCACAAGGATATGCCTTAAATGTTTAAAATGCAAGCGATATTATGTAGTGTTATAAACACGTGGGTATCCCAGTTTCTGCTGTCTGTTTAAAAGTTAGTGTTGTGTAAGATTGGAATACTGCAGCATAGGGGACATTAATTAAACAGTGGCTGCATAGTTGGAACATTACCAGCATGTGCACCTGATTCAGTGGGCAGTGGCCTTCTTGGTGCATATTTGTGTCTATGTTTGAGAGAGAGAGAGAGAGAGAATGCATGTGTGTGGAACTGTATGTGTGTGTGTGTGTGTGTGTGTGTGTGTGTGTGTGTGTGTGTGTGTGTGTGTGTGTGTGTGTGTGTGTGTGTGTGTCATGGTGCGTTGCCTGAAACAAATCCAGGCAGTCAGGTTATGTTGGAGAGAGGGTTTGCTCACTGGAGCATGCTGCTCGACCAAGTTTCATCACTGACTTGAGCATGCTCACTGAGGCAAACTGGAGAGGGTAAGAATATTTGCTTTGTAAAAACGTGTATGAGATACAGTTGAAGATTACCACTATATTAGCTAATTGTGTTTTTGATATAATTGAACGTGATGAGCAAGCATGAAGAAGCAATCTTTTTAAAATATGTATCCATTAAATGTAAAATATAAATAGTTTTGTAAATATATATTATGTAAAGTAAAGTGGTTCACTACATCCCAACAGAGTAAATGCATAAGCTTGATGAAGGACATTAAAAAAAGTTTGTGTGTGCATGTTTAGTCTAGCAGAAAGTGCCATATAACACTATAGTTTGAAAAGATGAGATTACTTCTAAAATTACTAAAATAGTACAAAACAGTACAAAGGTAAAATGAGAAATGTAGGAAGTAATATACTGCTAACAATAATGAGGGGATATTTCATTAGGGGATATTTCATTTTGAAGGACCTCCCACTGAGGACTGATTTTAAAATCAATTTTGCTTTAAGGTCTGTTTTGTTACTTACTTTATTACTAACTTAAATATTATTATTGGTTTACATTATTTACTTAATTGTGTTATTACTTTAAAGTACTTTTAAGTCTTTACTTAATTAACATCTAGGCCACCCATGGAGGATGGGTCCCATTTTGAGTCTTGGTCCTCCCATGGTTTCTTCCATCTACTTTTTGGGAGGTTTTTTTTTGCCACTGTCGCCCTAGGCTTGCTCAACTTGGATTGGACTTTTAAGATAATATAAGATTGTACAGTTGCTTTGAGACAATTCTCTGTTGGCGTTATATAAATAAATTTGACTTGACTTGACTAATGTTTGTGAGCAGTATATATTGTAACTATTGTAATAGATTGGCCCATTTCTGGCTCTTATAAGGGAAAGAACTACTGTTCCCAGTGCATTGCAGTTTGTCATTGATTCACTGTTCCTCTATCTCTAAATGACCGATGATTTAGTTCTACCTATTCTATTGTTTTAGACTTTTTAATTAGCAATCAGAGTAATTATCTGTCTGGCTAACGACCTAGTGTCCATTTTTGTTGGTGGGGTTCACTTGGGATTGTGGGTAAAGTACTTTATATCAACTTCAGGTATTAAATTAGGTTTTTTGAATTGTTAAAATCATTTCAAGTTTTGGTTTGTGTGTGCATTATTTTGTGTTTATGTGAAATGTCAGGACAATTGCCAAAAACATCACATAGTTTGTAAGGACACATTGACAGAATCAATATCCTTGACATTTCTGAACATTATCATTTCCAAAAATGAGTAAAAAGTTTTAAAACTTACTAGGGCTAATGTAAGGGGTAGGTATAGCTACAGTGATCATTATTTCAAAAGAAAGTCTGCACAAGGATAGTGAGACAGACAGGCTTATATGTGGTCATGGTTGTAATATGTAACATTTTTTGGCATTGTGGGGGAAATTTGCTGGTCCAAACAGGCATAAAATAAAAAAAATTTTTGATTGAAACTGCAACGTTCTTCCAAAAAGCTAAAAGTCAAAAGATTTGCTGTAAGGCATAGGGTTAAGGGTAGGTGTAAGTGTAGCATTCATTAAATATTATAATCCTTCTGTCTATGGAAAGTCCCTACCTCGATAACATGATGGACATTTGCATGTGTGTGTGTCTTGAAAAAGAATGACAGTGCTACTTCTTTTTTAATATTTTATTTATTATTGAAATAGTAACATAATCTATTATTGTCATTTTATTTGTTCTTTTTTTATTTAAATAATGTACTTTATTTTAGAAGAGCTTCATAATTGACTATAAGGCACAGTTCAGTTGTATTAAATTGCCATAAATACCACTGTCTGACCACCAACAGAAGCACTTCAGTTCTTATTATTTACCTCCCTCACTCTGGTGTATACTTCACCATTTTCCTTTGTTACCTCGTACAGCTTCTCAAGCAAAACAAGGTCATTGTGCAGAAAGCTAACCATGCTCATTGTGTGAGTGATGACCTTCTTTCTATGTGTGTGTCCACGGGCTGAGTACTGCATTGTCTCAGTGTTCACCCTTTGTGCACTGACCTTTTTTCTGGTCATGTGCTGATTGGCTGGGAGCAGGTCTGAGCTGGCAGAGGCTCGACTGAGCTGCCAGTAGAGTACGCTGAGCAGGTTTACTCCCACTGCAGCCCAGGCTGGTGTCTCTCCTATGGTGCTGAAGATATTTCAGGCAGGGAGCCTTTAGCTGCGGTAAAGTCTGTATGATTTCCCTCATGAAGAAATGAATAGCTATTCTAAAAACAATAATCCAAAATGACTTGTAAAACAGCCTGTACATGTGTTAACTATGAATATTTTCAAGGCTGCTGCATATAGATTCCACGTCATGTGTTTTTTATATTTCTACAATAAATTGCAATCAAATTGAACTTCATTATTTAAAGTGTTTAATAATGGCCGAATGCTGTTAAAGTATATATACATAAGAGTCTATGAGCCTCATTTATAAAACCTTTGTAAACTGATGAGCAAACTGTAAGAAAATTATGTGTAAAATGGACCTCCCCCGAAAACTCTTCACCATTTATTAAGGCCAGCGTAAACACCTGATTTATTAGTAAAGCGTTATGTGCGTTATGAGCAGTGTGATAATGAATACCAATCGATTGCAAATTGTATGTGTGCACATTTCTTTATAACTAACTCACAAATACCATAATCCACATCCACAAACCAAAAACGATAACCATATAATGAAGGAATTAGACTGAGGAACACAGCAAAAATCCTTAGAAATGTAAATGGAAAAAGGAAAGAAAAAACTAGTCTGATGTGGAAATCGATGTTTTATTGAACAAAGTGCGTTCAATTCGATACATTATATTTTCGAGAGTCTATAGTGGTGTTTTTGGGTTCTTCACAGTGGTTTGACAGCAAACTACATGTAGGCTATATTAAAACAGTAAATTTACCCAGGCAGTCAAAATCTGGATATGGATTGGTGGATCCCTAGTTTAGAAGATAACATTTTGCATCACATATCAATTGCACATTGATTGAATGGTAGTTTTTCCTATTTATATGTGCAAATACATCATTAGATCATGCCTTGTTGTGCATATGTGTACAGTCGATTGTTTTAGTGGCGTTTAGGAAGTAAGCAATGGAATAGAATTTCTGTTTAACTTCCAGCTGTTTCTCCCCACATTAAATGAACTTGTGGGACTTGATGAATTATGCAGTTTAAAACTCATGGTATAATGAGAACTGGGGAAATCCCATTAAGGAATCTCCCTCTGGAATGGTCTATAATGACCTGTTCTTGCACCCTCACACCCTAAGCAATGTCCTAGTGAAACAATCCACATTCTTACTTGGTCATAATGAAAGAATTACCCAAACAACTGTTTCCCTGTAAAGGAATAGTTGATGTTTCAGGCTGCATTTTAGTACTTATTGAGTATAATTAATTTTTTTATTATATCGTTCTATAGTTACTTTACATTTAGTATACTTTAAGTCCAGTCATGTCTAATGACATTTTCAATGTCTTTTGAGCGTTATGCACACATTATGTATGCTCATTACTGTGTGTAAATTGAATGAATGCGGAAAAAAATTGTCTTAAGAACGACTTGGGTGCAAATTTGTTGAGCTCACGCTTCATGAATGAGACCTTGGGTTTTTATGCTTGCTCCTACATTATGTAAATTGTAGTTTAAATACAGCTTGTGTTGAATATATCAGTAAAACATTTGCTCCTGAGAATGTCTATTTTCATATAGTGTTTAACAGTAACAAAATATATTCATGATATTAATTATATTGTTCGTACTTCTGTGTGCTTCTCTGCAATTGTTAGTACTGTGGAATTGGCTGTTATCGTTCAGTGGACTGGAACAGATGTTTCTGCATGGCAAATTTTATATAGAAGAAAACACATTACATCATCATACACATCAACATGAACCAGAATCTAAAGCAGAAATGAGCGGACCAGACATGATGGTGGAGTAACATGAATAAGATGTTTGAGAAGAACCGGGCTCAAATGGAAACATATTGTGCAGTGGGTGAGACTGGACAGCTAAATGAAGTCTTCTCTTTCAGGCGATTCTAAATAAGACTGAAGAATAATTGTCTAACACAATAAATGTTCAATGTAGCAATGTTGTGAATATGAGTCTTTTATATTTCTTGTTGCATAAAATGCGATGCACAATTCTCCTTCATGTATTTCACATTTTTATCCCTTGAAGTGCCCTAAAGTACCCTTTGGCTCTCTTCTGGGATTTTACTCCAAGTCAGCTTGAAATTTGCCATCATGTACCCCACATTATTCATGCTAAAATTGATCATGAACATAAACGCAACATTTTCTGTAATGGGCTAAATATCAAGTTAACATCCCTCAATGTGTACTCGTCTCCTACTACATTATGAGCCATTGTTGACATATATTTTTTATGCTTATCATTTTCTGGTAATCTCTTCCTCCATCGTTTCCTCTTCAGTTACATGACATGAGATGCATACAAAATTAACAGCGAGAAATAGATGTGTTTTGTGGACTGAAGATATTTTACTGAGACATTTCAAAAGTTTCCTGCTGCTGAATTTGGAATATGCAAAGAATCTCTTTGAAGTGAGAAGGAATGTGAGATGTTTTGAGGAAGAGGGAACTGAGGCACACAGCTACATAATAAAGGGGAACGGTGGTAAAATAGACATGCTGAGAGAGAATAATGTGTGGGGGTGTAGTCACTCACAGGGACAATGCTTGCTATCTCGCACGACGCATCTCATTCTCCTTGCCAACCTCATTCTCCCTTCCTCTGAAGACCTATCACTCATTGCATGATGTGTTGTTTCTCCGTAGGTGTTTGCAGCTGCTTATTTTAAAATAAATATTTTTTATAACTTCTGTATATATTTTGTGTTGTGGTGCAGGATTTAAAGAGGGTGCTGTCCTTTCCTCCGTATCCAGGGGACTACCTACACCCAGTCGTTTATGCATGCACGGCCGTTATGCTGCTCTGCCTGCTGATATCAATGATGACATACATTATACACCACAGGTGTGTGCTGGATGTTTGTTGTGTTGCACATCACATACAAAATAGTACTCTAATTGTTCCCAGTCTCCAACACAAAGGTTTTCATTTGAATTAGGTCAATAATACTCTAATTTGCCATGTATTAAAAAAGACCTCTCTTAAACAGGGATTGGGGTTGGGACTGCGTGGCACTGGATGCAGACTAGGGAATGCCTCGTTATACCATAGGCCAAGACAAGGTCTATTCCCTTGAAACTGTATTCTTCTAAATTGTTTCAGATTTCATAAGCATGTAATATAAACCAGTGAGAACATCAGAAAACAAAATTCAGTTTCATTACACATTTTCATACTATATGAAATATGGAAATAAGCTTGTACAGCAAATAATTTGACCATCTGAGTAGTGTTCTCCATGTGAGTAGCTTAAGCAGCAGAAAATGAAACCACACACTTTTGATTACCGGAGATTGAAGAGTTTTTCACGTTACAGTGAAGAACTTTTGACCCAGTCTTGTTTGCATGTCCCAGCTTTTTGGGAACGTGTGCAAGCAACAAATTCAAAATAAGTGAATATTTGCGAAAAACAATAACGTTTTAACATTAAATATATTGTTTTTTTAGTGTATGAAATTTAATATGGGTTGAAAAGGATTTGCAAATCATCATGTAGTGTATTATTTATGTTTTACACAACGTCCCAACTTCACTGGAATTTGGGTTGTACTTGTTATTTACTTAAAGGAAAACAAGCCAGTGTCAGACATATGTGAGGGGTAAGAGTAAGTGAACATCTAAGTTTAACAGTTAGTTGGAAGGTGACTGCAGAATGAGTCGTTGTCAGTCAGGTGTGAGGGAACACACTGTGAAATTTAAAGAACTGGGAACATTCAGGGTCTGATCTTCACAACACGTTTGTGGAAATAGCACAGAAAGTTGAGGACCCTAGAAGAAGATTCATTGATGCCATCAGACTGGAAAAAGGATACAAAAGATCTAAAGAGTTTGCACTCCAGCAAAGAGTCTAACAGATTGTGTACAAATGGAGAAAATACTAGACAATCGTTACCATGCCCAGGAGTGGTTGGCCTACGAAAGATCACTCTAAGACCAAGAAGTGCAATAGTCTGAGGTCAAAAAGAAACCCAGAATAACTACTATGGAACTGAAGAAAGCCATTATTCTCCAAAAGGAACACTACAATCCAACATAAAAGTCAGAAGGTTATTGATAAAATAGTTTCTTTAAACAGCTGAAACTAGCATATAACTTCGTCATTTGAGAAGTGTTATGTTTAAAAAAAAACACGACTGCATTACTGCCCAAAATCTTATTCCATCTGTGAAATGTTGTGATGGTAGCATTGCTTTTTTTAACGTGTTTTGCTGCATCTAGGCCAGGACAGCTTGCCATAATTGATGTTCCAATGAATTTTGAATTATAGCAATCTCAAGACATCAACCCTAAACAACAATTTCTTCTGCTAAGTTACGATTAAAGAAGATTTTGTGGGAGCAGTTAATTTATAGAAACCATCCAAAATCCCAGAGCTTAAGCTGCTTGTTATGGAAGAGTGGGCTAAACTATTGAGTTGTTACTACACAAGGATATCACACTGGATACTGATGACAAAGGTTCACATACTTTTGACCCTCACAGATATCTAAGACGGGTCATTACACTAAATAAGTGAACATTTACATAATTTTTGTTTTGTTTGTGTATTATGGTTCTTTTGATCTACTTTTAAGACTTGTATAAGTCGGATAATGTTTCAGGCAATATTTGTGCAGAAATATAAAATAGTCAGTTATGTACAGCATACTGAAGGCTTGCTGTGCCTTAGATATCTGTGATATGTCCCTTAGATATTCTTATGTATTACCACTGTGTCCTGTTTTCTCACTTTGGGGATAAAAGTTCAAATTGGCTTTTTCACAATACATTTTAATTTGAATACATTTATTTAAAAGCTGTATTTTGTGTTTGTGTTTTTGTGTACACTGCTCACAAAAATGAAGAGCCAACGCAGTTTAGGTTGAGAAATATGCAAAACTAGGAGAACTCAGAAGAGGAGCAAAGACTTCTTATCTGCCTCTAGTGCACCTACACTCTTTATATGCCTTACATTAATGAAAAAGAAACTCCATAGGACCACTGCTGACCAGGTAATATGTGGGTAGTGAATCATTATTATTACAGCAAAATAGTCTGGGAACCCAAAACCAGCCAACAGCATACTCTGGCCATAAACTGACCACACATGGACCACTGGAAGGATTTAAACACAGCCGTAGCTTTTATCCGTGCACCCATGATGTGGATTAAAAGTTTGTGCCAGGATGTAAGGTGATTCAGTGACCGAAGCTCCAGACTACTTGTACGTTCAAGTGCAAGATCCACCAAGTTAGGAATGTTTTACCTTTGACAGAGGTCTCTAACAGCTTTATTTATGTAACGTCTTCTGCCTGATTGTGTTCAAGAAAAGCTGTAAATTCAAAAAAGCATACAAATGAACTTGACACAACATAACACACGAGATATTGCAAATCTGATTGCGGCAATCAGTGATTGGAGACAATTCGGGTTCTCTTTGATATGCTACAGGACCACCTTCCAATTGGAAAAACTTGCCCTTGATCCAATATGGTGGATTTTAAGATATCGACCATGTTCCGGACGTTGCCTAAAAGATCTCTCAGTCCCCACAGTCATTTCTTGCTGGGGTATTCTGAACTAAAGGGGTGTCCTATGACTTTTGACTTACGCTGTAGAACATGATACATAGTAATAAACATTTGGGAAAAACAACCATACATGCTTCTTCATGTTTTCAGCTCTGACTTTGAACCAATTGACTGGTAAGGTCTATATATAAACAATGGCAACTTGTTGTCAACAGATGTTGACAAACTATATTTAAAATGTCATTTAATTACGGTTTTAAAGAATTTCCTAAACATTAATGTTCTGTTAATTCTTCCCTTATTGAATGACTTTTCTGTGAATGAAGAGTCATCCGAATCAGCAAGAAAGGATGGCACATTCTCTTGAACTTCCTCTTCCACACAGCCATAACATTTGGGGTGTTTGCAGGAGGCATTAACCAGATCAAGTACCCCCTCGTCTGTCAAGTGGTGAGTCTTATCACATGTTGTCGATCTCAGTCGTGTGGAATTCAATTATCCAAGTTCTGTTTCACTAATAACACGTGTTCACAAAGACTAATGAATTTGCTTACATTGTGTATTAAACACCACAAACTGGCAAAGTTTCAGAGGACAGATAGGCTACTGTAATAAGATTTTTTAAAAATTAATCATTACATATTTATTATTAATTAATATTATTTTTCAGCACTGCAAACAATCATTAGCTACTGATAATACAGAGAAAATCAGACTCATTCCATGACATTTATGTACACTTATTATTAACTGGTTTTGCTCTACAAAAAAGTCCAGTGACAACAGAAACAAGGTGAACTTGATGATGTTTAGTACTAAAAGGATTAAGGCAAAACATTTATAAAGAGCTTGGAATTATACTAAAATACAAAACACATTTTAATTTTTTTGTAATGTATTATTTTTATATGACTGTTTGTACATTTGAGTTTCATGAATACTGTGACTTTAGTGAAAACTATTTATATGAAGGAAAAATTATAAACCTTGCCTTCTTGATGAAGAACTTATTTCCATAACGTCAGTTAACTCATTGGTTAACCATATTAGAAATGTTTATAGAATGCTATTTACTGTGTATATATTAAAATACTACTAATATGTTTTGATTTGGGTTATTATCTAATTAAATACAGTACAATGATGTACCATGACGTATTTTATTGATCTCTTGAAGACACTCCTAGACAAAAATAGCTACTTGAATGATTAACATAAGCTTAATTAAGGGAATAATTTGTATGGAAGCTGGGATCTCCTTATTAATGTGCTATTGACCTGTTGTTTTTTTGTAGGATTAATAGTTGACTAATGCAGGTATAATTCCCTCTTGAACTCGTGTTTAGCCATTCTTATACCCAGTGGAGGTCTGGAAAATATAAGAATAAAACTATTGTCATAATGAGCCAATAAGTCAAATTATAGAGGTCTTAATTTACTTAAACTGCTTAAATGTGCAGTTTCAATTTAGGGGTAAAAAATAGTTTCAGTTTGGGGTTAAAAAACCCTGTAAAAGTACCTTGTTCTTGAAAAATGGTTTGTATACTGACTAGTTAAATAGTAGTATGAACTCATTTAAAATCTACCTTGTCCAGACCAGAATTGATAAAATCCCACCTACTCTGAATGATATGGTAGTACTGGGGCTTTCTGATTTTCCTTCCTTTCTGTTTCTGTGGACTGGGTGGGGGTCCTTCCGTAAACAGGCCCTCCTTCATCACATATACTACATTGTGCATGCATGCAAGTTTTCTGCTGTCTCACAGTGTGCTCCTTCTAGCACTAAATTGCTACAATATAAAACAAACAAACATTTGTTCATAATCAAACACTAAAACACCAATAATAGAGTTAACTATTCCTATACAAGATATCTTAATTTACAATATCTTATTACAATAAGTTGTAGCAGGAATTTGGATAGCAGGGTTCAGCTGTATTGCCTTCTTAATTAGGTAGATTAAGAATTTCTAAACCTAATTCACGAGTGTCCCAGGTGACCTAGTTAGGGGCCAGATTACCCGACACAGACAGGAAACAAATGTCTTGGCCTAATGGCTCTGTCTCCTGCAAGTATGATTTACATATAATCTTTTGATTGGAAACCCTTGCCCAAGCTCAAGCATTTCAAAGAGCACAATGGTGAACTTAAGTATCGAATTGATGACATAAAACATGGGAAAAGCGCAAATCATGGTCCCAGTTTTCCTGAATTCGCCATACGAACAATTTTGTAATAACTAATGACAGCTGTCCCATTTTTGGATAGAACCATGTTTAAACCACAAGGCATGAGGATTAGATAAATACATGATGTGCCCCGGTCAGCCATAACATTAAAATCACTGGAATAATATTGTGTCGGTCCCCATCATGGTGACAAATCCCTGATGTATTCCAAAATACTTCTTTAAGTGCCCTGTGGTATCTGGCACCAAGAAATTTGCTGCATATGCTTTAAGTCCTGTGCTTTCAGGAGGCTATGTGATTTCAGCAGTGTTGGTTATAATTGTCTCAATGCCCAAACTACTATTTGTGTTTACTGGTGTTTTATGTTCTGCTTCAAGGTTGGCATCATCTTGCACTACTCCTCTCTCTCCACCATGCTGTGGCTGGTGCTCACTGCCAGGAATATTTGTAAGGAAGTCTCAAAGGCACCACCTCTACCTCAGGACAGGGATCCACCCAATCGGTCCTGCATCCATGTCACTGTGTTCAGGTAAATCAATTTGGGAAGAGCTTTTCTGATGTTACAGAAGGTATAATATTATCTGAAAAATGTACAAAAAATTAAGTATTTAATATTTTGGAAAACAGAGTGTACAGAAAAATATCCAAAAACTGTGATTTACGGTTGCCTCTTGTCATGAAATCAAATATTAGACTGGCAATGTAATTAAACAGAGCAGATTTATGGAAGGTGAAACACATAATGGCAAACTAACAAAGCATTTTTATGCTTGGGCTAGGCAGGACTGAGAAACAGCACAGTGTTAACAGAAGACAGAGCTAAGTGACTAACAAATCAGCAACATTTTTACATGAATGGAGGGGTGAAGCATTGGCTTACAGTTAACAGAGACAGTGGAGAGGCAGGAAAAATAGAACAGCGACTCATCAATTATTTTGTCGGGATACAAATAGGGAAATAAACCAAATGTATCCCTAGCATCTACTTTCAAATGCATTTCCTTCATTTTCTTATAAATACAGTACCACTTAAATGTTTCTTAATAAGCAATCCCTGAATTAGACTTTGCATTTCACTTGAAAATCCATTCGATGTGGATTTGTTTTATTAATGAGTAAGGACTTTGACTGGTTTGTTGTGTTGTGTGGCTATAACAACATTTTTTGCCTGAGTATAATTCAAGGTCCAGGCAGGCCTGAGACCTGAGCCTGACCAACACAGCACTAGAACACCACTACTCCCTCAGGCACAGACTAGTTGCGCCTGTGTGAAGTCTGAGAGCAACAAAGTAATTTGAATTAGGGTCAGCATGGTGCTGGGCCAGCATATTCCATTGGTGTGCTACCAGAGCACCCCATAAATGATTAATGCTTTGGGCATTTACTGACTGATGAAAGCCTGGCAGGGCTACTTAAGGCTAGACTGTACCGGTCAACTCTGCCAAACTGTCAGTGCTGCTCATACATTTTATGCAATATTTCTTTAACTCCTGTATTGGATTAAGTGACTGTGGAAAGTCACTTAATTCAACCTTTGACAGTCCATCACTGGATACATGCATTTACATTTAATGATGGCAACTGACCTATCGCATGTCTTTGGACTGTGGGAGGAAACCAGAGTTTCTGAAGGAAATTCACAGAGACATAGTACATGCCACATTTTATGTCATGTCATTTCTTTCTTAATGCAATATTTCTTACTAAACTTATCTGTATGAATACAAATAAAAATATTATCAACACTATTGATAGTGTACTAAGTAGTATACACTGTCTAGTGTGCAGTTTGGGAGCCTCAGACTTTTATTTTTCTTACCACAAACAAAATACAAATGTGCGCTGTTTAACCTCCACATTATGTGCTATGTAACAGGACATTGATCAGAATATACATATAATGTAAACTGAATATCTCCATTATTTATATATATATATACTTTTAGGTGAGAGAGAATATACAGGGAGTGAGGGGACAAATAAAATAGTAATATTTAAAATAGGACATGTACATAAACAATTATATACATTTTACAGATTGAAACAAATTATGAACAAAAGAGTATTCACTCAAACATAAGAAAACTGCATAAAAAGTCTCTAAACACATTAAAAGAGTAATGAAAACAGTCTCTGGTCCAAACATAAGCTAACTAACTTGTGTGGTAAGGTAGTGAGCATTTGACTGAATGGGAGAACATTGCTGCTATTTAACTCCTACCTCTAACTTGTAAATCCACAGCATTGATTGGCTTGTGTGACCTGCTGGGCTAATGTGCTGCCAGTACATGAATAAGCAATTAACATAGGAATCTGTAATAAGTATTAAGTTAAATATGGCACTCAGTGTTCAGTGCAGTACTATTTAATGTAGCATCAAATGTATGGCAGTGCGGTACAGTTCTGAGTCTGTGTATTGCAACTTTGTCCAAAGTTAAAATATAGATTTTCATTTCCTTTTATAATTTATTATAATTCATAAGACCTTGGACAATATAGTGAACAGACATTGATCTGCTGGACGTTCCAACGTTGCATACTTGTGAATCATCTCATACAGTATTTCAGTAAAGAACGAAGGTTATGTGCATAAGTCTAGCTTTAATCTGTCACTTTTTAACCTATTCCAAAAGCATGTAACAACATTTCCCAGTATTATACACTACTGCAAATAGCAGTAGCAAATAGCACTTTTATCTGGACTATACCTCAGTAGATAGCAGCTAGAAAAGACACAGCAGGTGTGACATCCAATTACTTAAGAAGTGGTAGCCATTTGTCACATTGTCAATTATTACAGTGAGTCAGTGTTCGGTCCCAAATCATTTTGGTTAGTTTATGACAATTCTCCTTGTCTCCTTGTCTTTCATCCTCATAGTATTATCTCCCTCGTAACACAGTGATTTCAGATTGCCTCCTTGTTGTTGTTTTTCAGACTTTACCTGTTTGGTGGTGGGATTCCCCTAATCATTGTGGGGGTCACAGCTGCTATTAGCCTGGACAACTACGGGAGCAGCGATAATGCCCCTTAGTAAGTAATGCTACTGTTAACCAACTCCTTTAAGAACTATCCATGTGTCTGTTTTGAGTACTGTGTTGTTAAAATGCAAATCATGTCTGGAGTATTGAACAGAAGGCAATGGTGCATGCAGAAGAAAAACATAGGCAGTTGGGTTTTAGTATTCTCTCAAATCAGAGGCCCGGATCCTGTGAGCTGTGTTTATCAATTCACTTAGCATTTGCAGTGAGGCAGTAAATGGCTTCATGCAGGCACCACTGATTTGGAGAGGCACATCTTAATTAATACGAACAAATTATCATGTAGGCTGTGATTTAATGACGGAAATCAGTAATGGTATTGCTGACTGACTTGCAGACTCTCTCTGTTTCACTCACTCTCTCTTTGCCTCTGTTGAAGTTGTTGGATGACGTGGGAGCCGAGTCTGGGTGGTTTCTATGGACCTTCTGCCTTCCTGATCCTGCTGATGTCTATATACTTCCTATGCACCTTTGTGCAGTTGAAGCGGCACCCAGAGCGTAAATACGAGCTGAAAGCCATGACAGAGGAGCAGCAGCGGCTTGCCACTGCAGAAATCGGCCACTGCCATGCTGCCGCCGGAGAGCCTGGAGAACACGGGGACCATTCAGGTTGTACAGCTATCACTGCCTCCATGCTAGCCAATGAGCAATCCTTCAAGGCCCAGCTACGGGCAACTGCCTTCACCCTGTTCCTTTTCCTGGCTACTTGGGCTTTCGGGGCACTGGCCGTGTCTCAGGGACACTTCCTGGACATGATCTTTAGTTGCTTGTATGGTGCATTCTCTGTAACGCTGGGCCTATTCCTACTTATTCAGCACTGTGCTAAGCGTGATGATGTCTGGCACCGCTGGTGGGCCTGCTGTCCATCTAAACCTAAAGTGAAAGTGAATGGTGAGGCAGCAGGCAGGGTTCAGGTTGAGTGTTGTAACGAGACTCAATTTGAGGCTGAACCACCTTTCCCAGGTTTATCCTCTCAACTTCATAGCCCATCGCCCCACTGCAGCATGAGCACTCTACCCTCAGCTCAGAACGTAACGAATCCCTGCTGTGCCACACTTCACTGCTCTTCCCCCATGCTGGGAGGCTCTGTATGTCCCCAGACCATTCCCAAGGACTTGCCCTGTCCAGCTCTGCCCCTGCAGAGCTGCCTGAAAGACAGGACTAAGTCACGCTCGTTCAACCGGCCACGGCCCTGCCTTAGGGACTATGCCTATCACATGACCTCAACCAGCTTGGATGGAAGTGTGCATAGCTCCCACTTGGACAGCCCTCACAGTGTGCACTTGGACAATCCCCTTACATGCCATACCTCACAGTTAGAGGACCAGCTCCCTTGCCATAGTCCTCATCCAGACAACCACCTGCACTGTGCCAGCCCTAGCACCCACTTGGAAAGCCTGGTATCTCATAGCCTGCACGATGGCCTCTGCTGTCATGGAATACATCTGGAAAGCCAGCTGTCTTGTCACAGTGGGCATACCTGCCACAGACACACATGTTGTGCCAAGGCAGAATCCTTCTCCAGCTTATGTTTCCCCAAAACAGACCCATTTACTGAGGCTTTACAGGCAGGTGATATCAGTACAGGTTCAATGATGTATAGTGGGGCCAAAGTAGCTGCCAAAGAAGAAGATGTTATGCTGCACTTGGATATCCCCCCTTCACGGGCCTCTGTGCCATGCTCTCAGGCCACTCTCGGCAGGAAGGGTACCAACAGCCGGAGAGGAACAATGAGTCGCAAGGGTAGCCAGCATGAGGACTATGGATTCAGTTCTGATTCTACAGGTAACATCAGGACTGGGCCATGGAAAAATGAGACCACTGTGTAGCCCTGTGACAGTAAGCAACCTGTTATCCCATGTTAAACTACTACTAAACTACTGTGTAGTCCCAGGGCTGTTACTGGAACAACCGCCAAACAAAACTACTGTGTAGTCCATTCTCAACAATGCTTACCTGAACATCCCCTAAACTTATTAGAGTTCTGTGGCTAGATTATCCCAGATTTCACACTTTTTGCTGTTCACGCTTTACACACCAGTGTAAGCCCAATTTCCATCTTTTTGGTCCCAAAATACACAAAGATAAAATCTAAATGTTTTTTTATATCATGTTGTATATCTACAGTAAGTGTTATACGAGTGTTGTAAGAGGGTATACGAAGGGTAATGACCCCAGTGTGTGTGAATGTGTGTCTGAGTGCATGTGTTTATGTCCTTGCTCTGTTGTCTACGCATCATATAGGTTGGTGATGCAAAACAGTTGATTACAGATAAATCAATAGTGATTACACAAGCATTATGATGTTATGTGGAATAGGAAATAAAACAAACTGATTCCTGGATTTTGGAAGCATATCTGACAGTTATGAATAATTTTAATTCACATTTTTAATTTGATTTGTCTACAACGCCTGCCAAAATGAAACTACAAGAGCAAAGACCATTTGAAATATCATTTTCTGTTATCAGGTATATAAGAAAGAGTATATGGAAGCTGTCAGAAATAACTATATTACTGTGCAGTGAAAAAAACCGACATCATCTGTCCATCCATACACATACCCTGTATGTGCTGGTGCCCACCCAGCAACTCTGGGCGCAAGGGCAGGAACAACCCTAGGTAGAGTACCAATCCATTGTAGGGCACACACACAGTCACACACAAAGGGCCACTTTAGAGGCACCAATTATAATAGCACACATGTCTTTGGACTGTGGGAGGGAACCGGAGTACCCGGAGTAAACCCATGCAGACATGGTGAGGACATGCAGACTCCACACAAAAAGGACGCTCCACCCTGGGATTGAACTGACCTGCTTGCTGTGAGGCAGCAAGGACTGTGGCAGA
Source organism: Parotocinclus haroldoi (assembly GCA_034779995.1). Classification (NCBI taxonomy): domain Eukaryota; kingdom Metazoa; phylum Chordata; class Actinopteri; order Siluriformes; family Loricariidae; genus Parotocinclus; species Parotocinclus haroldoi. Next base: position 19,943 of record JAUZST010074874.1, read on the forward strand.
CTGTGACCCAGGTTTGAATCTTGGCAATGCATTTCAATAGCCTTCAATTTAGGGATCACTTACAGGCACATCTGTCTGTGCTGAGGCAAGGGGAAGTCGGGAATGGGATCATTTCCCAGCACTGCAACAGTGACACCTGCCGGCCCTTCGGTGGACTGGTGTTGTTTCACACATACACCTGAAAAATTATCCTGTGACCGTGACCAGAACAAATGGAGATAAAATATAGGGAATAATATACAGTTATAGATGACAATGAAAGTCTCTGTGTTGAAGACATGATGAGTATCACAAAATGTCTATTGCTTATTTTTTTGTTGTGTTAGTGAGCTCAGGAACCTTTATTGTGTATAGACTGAACCCCAGGCCCACATGCACAGTGTGTCAAAGAAAGGAAGAATGCTAAGAAGTGATTTTATACATACAGTCAGCTCCAGAATTATTGGTAACATTGCTACTGATGGGTCTTTTCATAGCATAGTTCCATATTATTCATCACTTTTCTTAGCTATGCGAATAAAATGAGGTACTGAAATATGCTGTGGGTAAATGCCTGCAAACAGGGCCGAATGAAGTCCATCCCACAAGCAGCAGACAGTATCATACACATTACAAATACATTATTAGATAAGTTCACATTCTGTTCCGATAATAGCAGCCAGCATGTCAGTCATATTGTATAAGCTTTTGTTTGCTGTACTCATTTAAGTGAATTTCAGATTTCAGATGAGAGGAGCTATGCTTGATAAGATAGCAGGAACTCGCTGAACTGAAAAGCAGCAACTCATGCAATTCCTTATTTGTTTAAAAGCTATGATTGATACATTTGTAAAAAGGAAACATTGCTGCATGAACAAATTAAAAGCTACAATTAAATTATTTAGTTTCAAAATGTAACCCAATTACTTTTACCAAATGTATGTGTGTATATATAATTGAAAAATATATTTATAGTTGACCTGCAGGCTCTGTTGTTCAGATGTAATCTCTGAGGAATTCTTCCAGCACCTTATTGAATCTTTGCCATGAATAATTTAGGTAGTTCAGGGTTGAACCTGTTACTAGCAGTGTGTATGTAATGTGGCCCTGTATAACCCGGGTGATAATGTGGTTCAGTAGTCTCTCCGCAACTCTTACGTTTTTGAGAAGAGCCACTATTAGGTAAATGCTATAAAAGTATTTGTGTTTAATTAGTTTAATTCATACTAAACATATGAGAGAAATCTAAGCATGAATTAAGTATGGTCAATAATAGAGCGTTTAGACAACAATTTGTTAACCTGAGTGTATAAAACATAGCCTGATAAAGAAAATAACCTAATACACTTAAGTATGGTGGACGATCTGTGATGTTTTTGTGCTGTTTTATATTTCAAGAGACCTTAGGACCTTAAGATGGGTTTTATTATTTACTAGGATATTTTAAAAGAAAATCCATCTACCTCTAAAGTTAAATAGGTTTATGTTTTAATGTTTCATCAGGACAATGATACAAAACGTATAATGTGCACAAAAAATGGAGGATATTTAAAAATGAATATGAAGCAATTAAAAAAGAGGCATTTGATTTTATTCATTAAACAAGATCATCAGCAAAGCAAATGAAAAGTCACAGAAAGTTGTTTGCAAGTTGAAACAGAAGCATGTCAAACTGGACGAGAGTGCCACACATGTTGTTCAGTGGGGTGTATGGTCACACAATTCTGCCAAAACACCCTTACAGTAATGGCTATGGAAAGGATCCGATTGTCCAGCAGTTCTCTTCCAGCAAATCCCCTCATTTCTGTGAGCAGTGCATATGCACATAACACTGGGGCTGACTGAATGTATGCACTCCACTATCCTCACCCTGCCTTTAAGCCTACATATGAACTTCACTAAGCATTGTCCCTTATGTTTATTTATGAATAAGAAATTAAGTGTGTTAATCAGTATTTGGTTGCCAGGCAGTATGCACACCCGAGTTTTTGATATTATATTAAATGCTGCATTGCTATTAGTTCATGTGGTTTGTTGTATAACCTTCCCAAAAATTTGCTGTTGTTTCTTTTCTACATTTGCCACTGTTTACAGTAAATGTATTTTATCACCATGTTCCGTTTCCTCAATGTTTCTGTTTTTCAATTTTATATTCAGCAGCAAAATTTGACCTTGAAGGTGTTTCTTTATGTGAGATATGCATACTAGATAAATCGTGTAGACCAACCTTCTACTGTGTGATGTGAAGGTCATACGTTCAGTCTTCTTCAGCCTTGAATTGGGTAAGATGAATCCCTCCTTTAGGGGTGTGCCTATCAGGGCTGCTTATGTCTGAGCTTTTGCTGACAGCTCCCTGTGCTGCGGGGTTGGACAATTGTTTATTTATCAATCCCCTCCACACTGTGCCTGATCCCCGCTTGCGCATTCTGTTGTCAAGGACTCAATCATCAGCCAGTGTGGTGCAAGGGCGGATGACAAATGGTGTTCCTTTGACTAGCTGGAATCTCTGCAATACCTGTGAGTTATTTTAGTTCGGTGAAAAGTTTGTGTTAATAAAGCTCATCAGATGTATCAGTACCTCAATACTTAACCAATATGTGCTAGGGATCCTTTTGTTTAACTGAGGAAACGTAAGCAGTTTGCAGATATGCACATTCATTGCAAATCAAGGAGACACAGCTGATATTACAGTGGCTGCAACTGAGAAACAGTAATATTCAATCAAGTTACTAGACTAGAATTTGCATGGCTCTGCAGTGGGAAAGGACAGCTGAGTTCACTGAGCTAGCATTGGGTGCTGTCATTAAAATGTTCCACGGAGATGAGGACTTTCACTTTGCATCATGTCAGCATTAGAGGGGCTGCGTCTGCTTATCACTGCCATCTGGTGGATGCACTCAATTCGTTGTATGCTAAATGACAGGATGCATGTATTATTAGCATAATGGTGTCAGAGGGTGAATAGTTCACTGATTTTTTGGTGAGTTTCTCTGCAGTGTATGCCTAATACTGTAGTTGTACCACATCCTGAACATCATTATGACCTAAAATCCCTAGGAACCATCAGATTCAGACCAAATTCAGAACCACTGTATATTCTCACACTTACCTGTATTATCAGTTATTTTCACCACATTTACAAGTAGTAAGTAAATAATACATGTACCAACTAAGCAAATGTTGAAGGGTTTAATGATCTCACTTACTCACTTTCCACACTCAATGCAGTTCAGGGTTGCAGCAAGCTGGGACCGTCTAGAACCTGGGTAAAGTAGCAGCGCCAAAAACTGTGCGACCATGGTGGTATAAGTTACGGAACTATATACAGAGATAAAATATACAGCAAACAATAGGGATTCGAGCCCATTGTTACATTCCCTAGGTGTGGTAAATCCATTCACTTCAAGTCCAAGACAAAGTCCACAAGGTCACAAAGGAATGCAGCGTGATTTGTATGCAGCCGAATAATGTATCAGGACAACACTCAACAATGATGTACATGGCACGACTGCAAGGAGAAGGCCACCGAAAAAAGACCATTGCTACCCATTTAAAATGTCGCACCAGAAGGATATTGGAAAATAACATTTTGTGACTAGAGGAGACCAAATTAGAACAGTTCTAAAAACCTAGAGCAGCCTAAAAACCTTATCTCAACTGTAAAACAAGATTGTAGTGTCTTGGTATCTAGCTAGTATGACTCCATCTTTGATGGAACAAAGAATTCTGAATATATTCTAAAAAATAAGACAGCAGTTCTTGAAGACAGTGTGAATATGCAGCTTGACTATAGTACTCAGGTTGTTCAGGTTGTCCTGATGAAAGTTGATGTTTAGAAATATCCAAGTCAAAGTCCTGATCTTAATCCAATAAAAACTGTGTAGAAGGACCTGACGCAACCAGCTCATGTGTGGAAATCCAATATCATCCCAGAGTTGAAGCTGTTCTGTACGAAGGAGTGGGATAAAATTCCTCCAAGATGTTGTGCAGCACTGATAAACAATTACTGCAAATGCTTAGATACAGTTATTGCTACACAAGAGGAGCACACCAGATACTAAAAGCAAAGGATCACATATTCTACCAGATTTTTGCAACAAATGAACAAACATTGTATTTCTGTTTCATCTGAATAATGTTTCATTTTTTCTACTATTAGGACTTGTGTGAAAATCTGATGTTTTACATCATAGACTTCTAGAGAATTTTAAATGGTTCACAAACCTTCGAGCATAACTGTAAGAGTAACATTACTGCATACCGGATTTAGCTTCCTGTCGCTTGAAGCCAGTGCACCTACTCCATAACCAAAAGGTGCTTATTTATAACTACAGTTTCAGAAGCCTTCCTGACCTACTTCATGCACTAGTATATACTAAAAGTGAATCTACCACTTTCCTGTGAGCTGGAAAACACATCCCGGTACTATGAATAAATGATGGACCCTAATCCCAACAAGAAGCAAAGCAAAGCATCCCTGTTTCCCCAAGTTTAGCTAGTCAGGGTCAAAGCAGTTTTCAAAGCCTACCTTGGAATTCACTGGGAGCAGGCAAAGGTACACTCTAGAGAGGGCTTTAAACCATCACAGGACACAGGAATTATTGTATAACCACACCACCTGACCACATTGCAAGCACAGCCTTTGGTGTGAAGCCAGGTTCTCAGAAACTGCTACATCCAGCAGCAAGCTCTTATCGCTGAGCCACAGAAGCCATGAAATGAGAAATTATTCCCTTATCCCGGTTTTTGTGAGCAGTATAGTTTATTAGGCCTAGCATTTTACAGTTTTTTGTCCACCTCACCTCTGATGATGATGGTAGAGGCATTTCAGTGCCTGTGGGCTGCACTGATCATGGCACCTGTACTCGACCTTCCTGGGCCTGTTGCCCTGTTTGAGGTAGACACTAATGTCAGTAATGTGAGCATCAGAGCCATCGTGACCTCTCCAAATCAGAGCACAAATCCTGCATTATGTGGCACATATGTGGTCCCTGTATGGGGACTTTTTACTAGGTACACTAGTGACAGTGTATCATGCATACTTTACAGAGGACACACTTTGTTGACTTGGCTGATGATGTCACTCAATCCATCTGTTGGATTTGCTATATAGCATTTGGTAGGAAAACTGTCTGGCAATGCAGATGCTCTGTTACTGAGGACATCTGATCCTTGGTAGTGCGGAGTCCTTGTAGATTCCAGGCCTGCCCTGCTTGTCTGGTAAATGCCAAGTAAAACTGAATGTTTGTCTTCATTAACAATGTGTTTATGTTACCGAAGAACAATGGCAAGCCTCTTTTGTAATTCTTTGTGTTAATAAATTGTTTCCTTTTAACCATTTTCCTAATACAACCCAGCAAGCTGGCAATCATTAATCATAGTGTCGTTATGTCAACCATTACTCTTCCGGTCATTTTTTGCAGACACTACAATATTTTTTAATTAAAAATGATGTAATCAACAATTATTTGAATGGAAATTTTAAACTTGAATTCTAAGCATACATTCTTATTTGGTAAGTTCCTGTTTTGCTGACAGTGCTTTTATGCTCTTTCAATATTACTGAAGCCTTGGATTTCGGTCTTCAGGTAAGTATTCACCTGGGTTTGGGTCAGGTAACTGTGAAGGAAAGTCAGAAATCCTTAATCTTCTTTAGCCTTCTGTAGCCACTGCTTGCAGTGCTCTGGATAATTATCCTAATGCAGTATGAACACTGAGGGATAATAGATAATCATCATGGGTGAATGTAAACTGTGTCCACAATCTTCCAGCTTCATACTGTAGCGCATCTCAGTCATATAGGTTATTTGAATATTTTAACCCCCTTGTGTTCACAACAGCAATGTATCCATTGTATTCAAAGTGAAAACTGATCATGAAGCATTTGTGAAGCATTTGTTAGCAGTGTTGAATTACAGATTTGAAGTCACACTAGTCACTACCAACAAGCACTTAAATACAATTCAATATATTTTCTGAAAAGGCCTGAAAAGTCACATCAGATATATTACAATATTTGTCACGAATTGATGCAAGTGGCTGATGGTCAGTAAAACCAGTCATTATTAGTTTTATGTTTTAATATGCATGAAGCCTATCATGAAGCCTTTAAGACAGTCAGATGAAGAAGAACCATAGTTGTCATGGACAACTTCACTTAAACCCAACAGGGAGAATTAATAAATAATAATTCTTTTATAATAATAAGTAATAATTTACGACATGGAGACCGATATTACACCAAAGGGCTTGACCCATGTAAGAAGTCACCGGGGGAAAAAAAAGTGTCCATATGAAGTGATAACGCGAACACTCAGGAAAAACACTGCAAAAACTGAGAATTCATCAATTATAAGTGCAGACTGTAGAAGGTGCAGTACTCACTGCTGTGAATAATAGAAGGCATTTGCCGCACCAATTCGCACATCAGGACATAAAAAGCATGGGCTTTAAGATGGAGCAGAAGTTTGAATGGGTAATACGAGACAAACATAACTGTCCGAAATTCCACTTTCCCTCATTATGTTCTTGCTGCAGCCTATTCATATACACACAGAAACGATCAATTTCTTTCTCACACTACCTGTAAAAGCAATGTGACCATGACATTAATCTAAATGTTTTTTATCGTCTCTGTTAACAATACAGTTCTCCTGTTAGAACCCATCACTGTGCTCTATCCAGGCCACCCCACTCTCTGTGACAGGAAGTCAGAAGCCCTGGACAAGCCTGATCTATTTATATCCTGCATAAGCCTGCAGAAATGTCTTTTCCTCTCTATAGGAGCTACACATTAGCTCTCAGTCACTTGGCAATGAATGGCGGCGCATGAAATCAATCCACTGCCCAATCCATCAATTCATCAGCTGCCAGTTAATCCAATTAATTGCTGAATGTGGACAGTGAAATGACATTAACAGCCACTGAGAGTATTTATAATGATGCAATGTGACAGCACACAAGATAATGTATACTGCTCACAAAAAGTACATGAAATATCTCCTACTATTTGTGGGCAGTGTAAATAAAGCTTCATCTACAGATGTCTTTATATCCTTTCCTGGTTAAGTATGTGATTTTTAAGCAATGTTAAAAATACAGAATTACATGGTGTAGACATAAAGGTTAAGACCTCCTTTAGAGTTTCAGAAGTTTGTTGTTTATATTCCTGATTATTAAGAATGGATTATGCTACTGATGTCTTAAAGCACTTTTGTAAGTCGCTCTGGATAAGAGCGTCTGCTAAATACTGTGCATGTAAATGTAAATATTTAGAATTAATTCAATTAATTTAATCCGTAATGTTTTTCAGGCTCATCGATAATGCACTGCTTACAAGAATTAGGGGATAATTCATCATGTCCTAATTTTGTGAGCAGTATATTATAAACCAGTGGATCCCAACCTTCATACCAGCCAACAGAAAGCATCATGGCTGAAAACCATGTGCAAAATGTTGCATGTTTGCACACACTGTTATACAATGGATCGTGTTGTATGCAATTTCAAGGGTTATAGAGTTGGAATTGAGCTTTATTTTTTGCTGGTGGGTAATGGGGTCTGCTAAAAGCTGTAGATTTCCGAATTACGATGGTTCCGTTTATGATATTTTGACTGTACAATGGGACACATAACACATATGCACTTTCAGTGCAATTTTTGCATTCTGAATTGTTTATTTTGTGCACGTGATATGCAATACGATACTCTCTCATACATGCTGGTCACCCGGGCAGCAGTCATCTGACCAAGTTAAGCAGCAGCACCAATCAACTTACACTATAGTTCTTGTTTTCGATACACTGTTCAATAAATTACATCAGATACTCAACTCTTTATTCTGCAATAGCCTTTGTGTTAATGATTTATCCCAGCTATGTTAATTGAAGTGTTTTAAGCATGTTTAAGGTAGGCTAGGCTATAATACATACAGTAGTGAACTTTTGGTTTATGATACATTCAACTTATGATGGGTTTATCAGTCCATAGACTCATTGTTTATCTGGGAACAGACACACACCATGAATTTTGTACAGTGAAACTCGCTATGAACTCAAACGTCAGGGATCTATACTGAAAGTTTAAATACAACACATAATTCATAAAACTGTGTAAATTGGAACTCGCTTTTACTGCACTTAGATGCCCAGACTGACTACAGTGGGTGGGCAAGCCTCAGAATCACTACACTGTTAATTATTAAGCACATTCTGAGATTCAATCATTTGGAGCATGCTAAACCCTATACACAGGGGTATGTGGGGGTTCAGGCAAGAACTGAAAGCCCTTACATACAAACTTGGGTCCAAGTCAATTCAACTTGAAAGGCTGACGTGGTCTCTATCATGTACTGCCCCCTAGAGAACAACTAGCATTATGGCAGTACTTAAGAAACACAGGTGATCTTTTGTACAACAGTATCAGAAATATAAACAAACTAAGCTCATTTGCTGATTAGGGGAAAGTCGAGTTAATTACTGCAATTTAAAGATGCCTAGACAAAAAAAAAAGATTTATACACATTTCTTTCAAAGTATTTACATTTATTTAAGGAGGAATTGCAAATAAGTAGGTACAGTAAAATAGTGTCAACCTGGTGCATCACATTTTAGGCACTTAGCATAGAAAAATAAATTTGCTTCTCACATCCCAATAGACTCCTGTGTGACATTACAATTACACATCAAACAGATTTTATCTTTGCCGTCTTGAAAGAAAAACATATTTGGTTTCCCTTATGTTGCCCATGTGACAGAATGTGTGTCATGAATTTTGCTATACTGTAGAAGTTGTGCAAGGTGGCAAAGTTCAGAGGTCTGTAATTGGAGAGCTGTAAATAAGGATCATGAGAGTTTCCAACCAGGGTGGAAAAGAAGGTAAATTGATTTTAATCCCTGATTTCAGTAAGAAGGATTGTCGTTCTTTCATACAGGAACATGAACGTGACTGACGAGTCTCAGAATGAGGCGGGTTAAACAGACAAAACGTCTGTTTTAAAATACACCAGAGAAAGACAAATGTTTGAGAGTTTCAAAATATGCATTCATGCTTTAACAATGGACTTTCATTATAGGTGACTTTAATTCACAATGTACCAAAACATCTGGAAACTCTGAGGTATTGCAGAACCTGTTGTTTAAAAGCTGACAGTCTTTGTGTAAAAGTAATCTTTGTCAGGAAAGTTTGCATATTATTTTCACCATGATACATAAACTGGCAAATTAGAAGTTAGGTTTATGCTAAATGATTTATACTAAATGTAATGTCATACCAAAATGAAATTGGAGACTCTGCACTGTTGACTAGGTACATTTCTGGGTTAATGCAGTCTCCACTTAACACTCCAACTGTACACAAGTAATTTAAAAAATTGAATGAGACATATAATAAGAGATGCAGACTGAGTCATACAGGTACCAAAGATAATGAGTAATAAAATGCAGGTAGTGTTTGGTTGAGAGGTTGAGGGGTGGTGCCTTGAGTCTTACCATGCTCCAGTCTTCATTGTGCTTTGCAAGTTTCTACCATCATTTAAACTTAGGATAACAGCAGGTGAAAGAGAAAACTCTAAAAACTTGAATAATATAGAAATTATACTCTGAACCTGACTGCATAACTTTAAAACTATGGCAAAATTGATTATTGCTACTTGAACGACTCTGGGTCAATTTCAGATGGGTGGGGAAGGTACAGCACCAGCAAACCAAATTTAGACCCACACAATAAGATAACATAAACGAACAAATACAGTGTATGGAAATAACTGTTCTTAATAAAAAAAAAAGGCTTCCACAGGAACCTATATGCTTTTTTTCTAGATCGCTTTCACACATCATTGAAGGTTGGCATTAATAGTTAAGCATGAATTTAAGCAATATAATGCAATAACAGCGCCATGACTTCTATTAAGATCTACTGCAAGTTACTTACTTAACAAACATTAAAATTACATATCTCCAGACATAGTGGCAGAGCTAAAATAAACAGCCTCTTTACAAATTGGACTGTGTTTTAAGGATTTTGAAATTACCTGAGAAATTTGATAACTCACTGAATTTGTACAGGTCTATCACAGACAGCACCTTCCTTTCAAACCAGTGATCTATTTTGTTTGCACCATGAATATACAGTGTGTCCAGTTTTCACAGTTCCATTCTGTACATACATAAAGGTCTAGATTTGAACGTACATGGGTTAAAAATATTTACATACAAATTGGTTTCAGGTACCAAACTCGTCTTCATTACACTATACTCAATAAAATGTTCTCAATGGAAACCGGTGAAAAAATAAGCCTAATATTGACAGTTTTGCCACATCTAACTGTACTGTTATTATTATTTTTTTTTTAAGGATATCTCTCTACAGAAATGGACGGTTTTTGATCCAATCCAGGAGATTTGTGGTTGTATTAAAACAGCTTATTCCAGTCTCTTGTGGCCTCCATGAGATGCCGTTGTCCATGACCAATCCACTCCTCTTGATTATTAAACACTCGACCACAAAACCAACAAGTAAATATAGGTTCTTGATCTGGGCCAATCTTGGAAGACGACCTCACTACCTCATATTTGCTTCTACTTTTCTTCTTCAACTTCAGTTTTAAGATGAATCGCTCTCTTACTTTGTTGCTAGGTAATCTTGAATCCTCTCTAACACGACGAGCGATCTGCTGTGCCAGTGCACCATTTGGACTACTGAAGCTCCATTCGGACAGAGATCTGACTGTGTTCTGAGACAGTGTCACCTTAATAATGTCACTTTTGTGTCTGTTAACTGACTTCATAATGTTTGTTACCTCAGGAATATCAGCGTCAGGATGGTTTAAGACCACCACTGGTTGGTTCTGACATGGGCATTTGATCAGCTGAAATGGACTAAAGGGGATGAGCCTTAGTGTTCTCTCAACATGTTTTTCCACTGGTTCCCAAGGCAAGGCAGCCTCTTTCTCAGCAGGCGGCTTGCTTGAGATTCTCCTCGATTTGGAAGGAGTCTCAAAAGAGTCTTCAAACATAGACCTTCTCCTTCTCCTTTGTTGACTTTGTAGGCCGGTATCCCTGGGCATACACGGTGACTTCTGCATCAATAAACCATCATCAGCTTGGCTCTTATTAATTTCTGACTGGGGCAAAACATCTTTAAGCTTTGCTGAAATTAGTTTATAAGAGGGGCCGTTGGGAGTACTGGAAGCTTTCAATCCTGTCGACAGCTTTGTCAATGAGTTATCTGAAGACATAAGAATGTATGGTGACCGCAGAGAACTTCTGGCCACATAAAGGGGCGGTTTGGTTGGAGTGTACGGGGTTGTGGCGAGGAACCTGGTGCCATTCGAATTTCTAACTATTTTGAGGAGAACTTTGCTTCTGCCTCCTTCATTTGTTTGGTTGTTCTGGTTTGCCCCCTTTTCACTTGACTTGTTTACGAGTATCCCTGGCTTGGCGGGAGAGATGTATCTAACCAAGTAAGCTTGCCGTCCAGGTTGTAACGGAGTGGCTTTATCAGAGTTCACAGGCATAGCAAGTATTGGGTGGGAGGTCAGGACAGTCTTAGGCGATGAATCAGCTGTCTCAGTGCTAACTGGTGCAACAGACATTGGTCGTTGAACTATGTAACATGTTGGTTGTTTGTTTGCTGTCTGTTCTCCTGAAGGTGACTTAATAGCACCCGATACTAGAAGAGGCCCTTTAAGGCCAGAAGCACTGACAATATAGCGACCCCCACTACTGCTTACTGTATGCAAGAGTGATGCCTGACCTTTACCCTCTCCACTTAAACCTTGTGCTGACACTCCAATTCGACCTCCATTCAGTGTGAGTGATAACCCTGTACCTTTAACAGGCCTGTCAATACCTGGATTCACATATGACACATTGACTTGGGAAGCACAAGACTTGGTAATAAGGTTGAAGCCTGGGCTGCTTTTCAGCTGGACTGGCAGAGCATAAGGAGATTTCGTAGTCTGAGGGACAAGGAACATCTGCTGTTTTCCCTCAGCTGTCTGCAGAATCCGAAGCGTAGTTTTAGCAGGTCTGGTAGAATCCTGTGTTGGAACTGAGGATACCATCCTTTCTTTCTCAAGCTGCTGGCTGATGATAGCATCAGAGTGCTCTTCAAGTATCTTGCCCAAAACAGTAGCATTACTCAAATTTGCAGCACCCCTTTCATCCAAAGATACATCTACTAAATGTTTTCCTGAGTCTAATACACATGTTTCCTTTTCAGTCTCTGGCAGAGCATGAATGGGTAACTCATCGACAGTATCTATGCACTCTTCAATCTCTATATCACTATCTGACACTTTTTCTAATGATTTCTTCTCACTTGCTGAAACTAAATCATAACTACAGACACTGATTTCTCCCTCACTTCCTATACACTCGTCAGACTGTTCACTCATAAAGGGTGGGGATGCAGGTAAAGTTAAGCTCCAGTCCGAAGACAGCTTGTGCTCATCAAAGTCTTCTTCATACTCATTGTCTTCCAAGTCCTCTGGAGAACGTTCACCAGCATCCATTAGATCAGGAAAACGGCCGAATGTCTCTTTAGAGTAATTATGAAAACTGAAGACCTCCTGATTTGGTGAATTTCGCAGAACAGCCTCAGATGCTGTGATATCATCACTCGAATCAGAGTAATCACTTGCACTAGTTATATACTGTAATCTTGTATCTGAGAGAATTCCTTCATTTGTTGTGGTACTGGGTTTCTCACTATTCACAGCTTCGGCATCTTTGGTCGTTTCCTGTCTGGGAGAGGACTTAGCAGGTAGGGAAAAGTCTGAATCAGTCTTCGAAATCTTGCCATCAAACACATTAGAAAGAGGAGTTACAGTAGCCTTGGATAATGAAGGCTCACTCTCTTCAATAAGAGGAAGTTTGTTTTCAGCTAATAAAACAGGAGATTTCACAGAATCTCTTTCAGTGGACTCAACAGCAAGAGTTACGGTCTGAGCTACAACACATGCCTGTGCCTGTGTAGATAGTGGTCCATCTCTCACAGACCCTGAGCTTAATTCAGAAGCACCCTCGTTGAGTTTGAGCCTATCTGCAGCTGATTCTGATGGTGATATTTCTTTGATACTTGAATCTACAACTCTGCTGTGGGTGGTCAATGATTTTGATACGGTCACTTTCACTTTGGATCCATTTGACTCTGTGAGCTCAGCTGCAGCATCAGTTGAACATGCTGACTGGTGTTTATCGGCAGTTGAATGAGTGGCATAAAGATCATGATCACTACTTGTCGAGTTATTTTCTGAACAGCTCTGGTTGTTAGAAAATGTTACTTCTTTGTTCACTGAAGGTGACAGGGAAGTACTCAACTTGCTGGAATCGGCAAAAGACTTCTCAGCATCCTGATCTATAAATATTCTACTCTTGTCCATGTTTGATTCTTGTTTATTCAGCATCAGCAGGGACTGGTCTCCACTATTATTCTCAGTGTCCTGCAAGGCTGTATTTGGCTTAGACTGTTGACCAAGAACAGATTCTGATTTTTCAGACACCGAGGCACAGGAAGAAATTTTTTCATCATCATCGTCAGTGTGTAGCATCTCATTTTTGGTATCAGCTTCCTGTTTAGCTGGTATGACTTTTAAAACTAAATGCTTTTTACCATCTACCATTTTAAAGCCCATGACTTTTGTGGTGCAATTAGGAGGGATAGAAATTTTATTTTTGACCATAAGTACAGTCAGTCCATTGCTGTTGCATGGATCTATGATTCCTGGTCCAATGCCGAGTTCAGTCTCCTGAATCTTTGGCTGTGGGTTAATTGATGTGGCTGAGTACGAAGACTGTGGTTCAGACTTTAGTGGTTTACTCCACTTAATACCCTCTTTCTTCACTCCAACTGCTCTTTCAAGAAATTGTTGGGTTTCCTCTAATGTCTTCTCTGCACTGAAAAGTCGCCCATTGTGGTCAAGCAAACCTACTCCAGGAAGAGTATTGAGCTTCGACATCCACTGTGGTTCCCTGGAACCCCCAGCAGGAGGATTTTTTTTGAGTAGCAGTTTCAGTCCAGGAGAATTAAGTTTTGAGTTTTCCTCTTTTGCCCTCCACTTGTATGTTCTATCAATTTCCCCTCCATGAGCCAAAGCCATATGCTTGCTTAAATACTCCTTCCGGGCAGCTCCATAGCCGCATAACTGGCAGCTGAAAGGAAAAGTCCCAGTGTGAACTTTTCCTTGTGTGGAACTGATTGGTGGATACTTTCCACATTTTTGGCTACCCTCTTTGTGATGATGGATGTGTTGAACAAAGGTGCCTGCATCCCTAGTTGAAAAGTCACATTTCTTACAGCGAAAAAGTCCATTACAGCTATGGCACATGATGAAGTGCCTGGTGAGCAACAACAGAGAATACTGGACTCCATCATCGCAGATCTCGCAGGTGACCAAAGTGTCCCTATGTCCAATGCGATGTCGCTGAAGAGAGGAGAACTCATTGGTAACAAAACTACAAAGGTCACAAGGATATGTTGGAAGTCTTCCCTTATGAGCTCTTTGAAAATGTTTCAGCAAGTCATTGGGGCTGTAAGTGCTATCACCTTTGCATTCGGAGCAGCAGAAACTTAGTACTTTTCCAGAGAAGATGGCACCCTGCTGCAGCTTACATGGTGATTTCTCAGAGGTCTTGCTCTCTGTGTGAGAATTTTCAGTACCAGAGTCCCCAGACTGTGATTCATCAGGATCCGTATATGCAGTCTCTTCTTTTAAAGACAACGCATCACCCACTGAAGCATCGTTCTCGGCCTCCCCAGTCTGGTCATAGCTTGTTGGCTGACCGTCTGGATTAACCGCCATGTCTTAAAATAAAACCTGTAAGAGAACATAAGATGATAATAGTAAAGCGTTACTTTGGTTTATAGGCCAGGTTACAGCGCATATATTGGGCACAGTCTTGGAAATTCTTGGTCTTCATTACAATAAAGAGGCCCTATAAAATACATGCAATTAAACTGTCCACCAGATTAGATACAACATACAATTACTTCACCTCACATTTCTGTTCTGTGATATAATCTTTTTTTGCTCTAAAAATCATCTTCAGTCATTACTCATGTTTAGTTCGTCATTACAGGATGGATGTGGTTACAGTCATGCAGACAAAAAACATGTAACATCTTGCTCATACACACACATTTTCTATAAAACAAAAATGATTCTTAAACTTAAGCTTATTAGGCAATCATTTTCAGTACACTGCCTAGGCAAAACGTATTTGCTTACTGGATATAAATAAGTATATATAAATAACGTCGTATTTGACTGAATAATTACGGCAAAGATTAATGTTCCAGCCGGCAACAATTCTTTAACTCTCGTGGTCATGGAAACTAATGGCCACGGAAAAATGTTGCTGTTCAAACTATTGTACCAGTGCGATGAGCACTTCGGGGTAAGAAGGAAATCAATTGGAGTGATGCACCCATCATGCATAGTGCTTAATGTTCAAGCCTCTGGCGACAGTGTTATGATCTGGGGTGGCTTAAGTTGCTGAGCTCTGGCTACAGCAACATTATATGGAAACAAAATGCAGTTAGTCGAATGTCAGAATGTACTGAATGACCAGGTTTATGCCATCAACTGATTTTTCTTAATTAATGGCAAAGACATATTCCAGGGTGACGATGCCAAGATTCTTCTAGCTCTGATTCTAAAAGCGTGGGCTTGGGAGCATGAGGGATCGTTTGAATTTCACACATGAACTGGCCACCACACAGTCATGAATTTAACCTCATTAAAAGCTTTTGCAATTTGCTGGAGAAAGCTTCCCTCGATAGGACAACATCTCTGCCAAAACTTGATGCAGTTCTGGGAAAAATGTTGTGGTGTTATATAAGGTTGTCTACACAATATCACACTATTCGCTATTATTGAAATCTTTTAGCCCATAAGGAGCAAAAGTATAACATTTATAAATCAAGAGATAAACTCTAGCCATTACTCAAAAATCCAATGTCTTACAGAAGACTAATACAGAAGACAAAACAAGGATCGTCAAGGACACCTTTATACATACTGGTTGCTTTGGGGTCATATTTCAATAGTTAGGGATCTCACTAAACAAATTCAAGTGGAGCAGAAGTTTCTAAGTAGTCTTGTACAATGGGAATGTACATGCATCAGTCTTTCAATCAAGCTACTGTGAACCCAGTTAGTGGCGGCTATTTCCTTTGAAGTCTGGTTTCACCCGCAGCTGAGAGGATGCACTGTGAAATCACTTCTTTTTCATAAAGCAATGACTGCCAAAATGTTTTGTTTCTGTGTTAAGCAAGTATAAACCAAAATGCCTAAAAGCCGACAAACTACTCTAACGGCTCTAAAATACATATAGATTATCATCATACATCATACTTGGTCAAAATCCTTACTTTGTTTCACACTCAAATTTGAAGTAAATCAAATCAAGCATTTTAGGTGGATGAACACAACAAAGTAATGTTGGTATTACTACAGTTTAACTAGCAAAGGATCTGATTTGGATAAGTTATCATGAGGGCTGGGTATAGACGCATCACGATACATGGGTAACTACTCGATTATTTAGCATAGTGATATACTGCAACATTCCACATTGCTCATTGAAAATATATAATACAAATTACAGTGTACAAAAGTCATCTTAGTCTTTTTTTTCCAAATGCTAACAAACACTGTTCAGTATTGAAACCATGATTTCAAAACCCTTTACTCCGTTTGCATTACACATCTCTGGCAACAATTCTCACTTAGGAGGCATACGCTGCCACAAAACATACAGACTTAAAAAACATAACAACAAGGAGCATTACATAAATGATCAACCTTTGTTTTCGAAGTTTAAATATATATTTTAACATAACTTAGTACTTCATCATGGAATAAAAAAATGCACCTTCACTTTATTGACTATCCTAAAGCATGTGTAACACATGCAGGATTTGTTCAGAATAGCCTGTATTCATTTTTTTGGTAAATGTTTGCCTCAAGTGATTTGCTTCTGAAAAAAATCAAGTCAAAGAACAAATTCATCAAATTCCAAATAAAATTAAAATATCCAAAACGTGTAGCACAGTGCACTGGTACTAGTCTGCCGTCTCATCTGCATTTGGGCATAACTTTTTATCAACATTGCACCATATTTGCTCCTTGGTGATACATCTGTGAAACTCCTGGAACATATAATCCAGTCCTGACAGTCTTCAGAAGAAGTGTTTTCACACCCAGCATGCACTGCATCCAGTAATGACATCTGGTTGCATGGCGAATTGTCATACGACTTCCACCTCAACACAGAGAAATACTGCTCAACTGCTCCCTATCTTCCTCCTCTTGGTTCTCCACACGTTCTCCTTCTCCCTGCTGCTCTCCTTTCTCCACCAAATTCTCTTTCCTGATTCATGTTTTTAAGGAAAACTATTCTAAAGCCTTCCCCTTTTGTCTGTTTGGTGGCGAGACTTCAAAAGAGAACACCTGGGTAGGCGCTCAGCTAAAACTGCAACCAGCTGTGTTTAATGATTTCATTTCATTGTAAACATTCTGCTAAAGTTTTCTATATATTTCAGTATGGTAACTGCAGAAATTCTGTTTGGAATGTGTTTCGAAAAGTGTTTTGCAGGTTGTGGAGAATAAATGACAAGACAGTTCATGGATTTTGAGTGAAAGCAATGAAAAATGATTCACATTTTGGTCCACATGCAGTTCTGTATTGCTGATTGTGTGAAATGTTTTGAAAACATGTTTTCAGTATTGAAAAATGCTTGTTAGCAATTGAAAAATAACTGTAATGCATCACAACATAGGACAAACTGAGTCAATACGCTTTCAGAAAGTCAAGTATTGAGCTGAAACTGATGTATATTGCTGTAATGATTTTTCGCACGGCCAAAGTCATCATCCCCTTTAACAGTAACCAATATAAACTTTCTATGTTATGAGTAATCGCCTATCTAATCACACACTAGGTTAACTGACCCTGAAATCCAAATACATTGTTGGGCAAATGCAAGCAGCACTCAAAATTAGGAATCAAGAACTGAGTCCAGCAGAGTAATCAAAATCATATGCCTCTGAGGTTATAGATTCCTTTTATTGATGCTGGCATATTTTTTCTGACAGATCAGTGTCACAAAATCAAACTCTGAATGTATGCTGCTGGAAAATGGCAAGAAGCATGGGAGACTGGAAGAAAGGGTCCAAGTGTGACTTCATTTCAAGAAAGAAAGACAACAGTGTTACTTGTTATGTGGCAGTCTGGCTTAGTATATATTTCTTTTCTTTGACCAAGATAAGATAAATGAAATGAAAGCCATACAAATCCGTAAACCCCTACATGCTCAAGTATTAAAAGGAAAATACTCTACACTCCATATTCAGACAGAAAGGAGATATATATATATATATATATATGAGGCTAGCATGTCTTCAGACCTAATGGATGTCCCTCATTCTCAAATTGTACATTTTCAAATGGCAGGTGAAGGTCTCCAACATCAACCAGCTCTGTGATATTTCATTGTGGAAAAAGATTTTAGTAGCAACTTGTGAAGCACTAGTGAACTCCATGCCTAAGGGTGTTCCCTCTCAACATTGTCTGAGTCAGTCTCGTCGCCAGATGGCTGTTCAGCAATGATGCTGGCTTTCGCAAAAAAAAATGGACAACAGTTAAAGCAGAAACCTTAGCCCATCTATCCACAATCCATTCGCATACGGTGGCGTAACTCGCCCGGCGCTGCCTCCCAGTCTAAACTTGTGTTTGCCATCTATCATCCATCGCTTCCACGCCGCTCGCAACATCACTTTAAACGCCCTGTTTACACCAGTGTCCAGCCATTGGAGTTCTTTCATTAACCCTCCCGGAATGATGGCAAGCTCCGAATTCGAGCCAGCTCACTTTGCTACCACGGAAACTCTGTCTCGACTTCTTAACTTGACGCAGTTCATTTTCCTGCTTCATCCACTTTCGAACCATAGATTCATTTATGTTGAATTATCTCGCAGCTTCTCTATTCCCATTTACAACGTAACTGATAGCCTGTAGCTTGGATTGTGCCTCGTAAGTGTGTCACTTCACTGCTGCACTGATGAAGCGGAGTGCTCACAGCAATATTTTATAGATTTTGGAACTCAGTACAAATATAAGGCACCAGATTATAAGGCACATGTCCGTTTTCTGGGAAAGTTTAAGGCTTTTAGGTGCGCCTTATAGTGCGGAAAATACGGTACAGCCAAGTACACCAATATTCTTGAGTATCACCTGCAGCTCTCTGCTGTAGAGCTGAAGAAGGCAGGTGATTCAGTTCAAGCACACCAACAACACTACACAGACTGGCAAAAAACAGTGGCTGAAAGACAGGAAGCAGATAAGCAATGAGAAGAGCAATTTATTGCCACTTAAAACAAAACCTGACTACAATAGAACAATTGCACAAGGCAGAATGGGCAAATATTCCCCAAACTAACATAGATGTAACGATACAACAGGTTCAGTGAACATCCAAGTGAAGACGGTCTAGCTTTAATTAAGCATTTTGTGTACATAACTGTTTTATGCACTGATAGCCAATCACAGGACAAAATGTGCCCCTTTCATTCCTGTATGCAGAACTAAAATTAAAATAGTTTTTTTTCCAAAAGGGATATGGCTCCACACTTGGATTAGCTCTTGTTCGAGGATGCAGCCTCTTTAGTATGCCTTCCGCAAAGCAGATTATACAAATAAATAATTATATTTATATTATATGTAATTGTATGTTCTTGATTGGTATTCAACAATGCTGTTTTGGGACAACAAAATAAAATTCACCGAACCCTTTAAAATAGTCTCTTTATTCCCTTAGGGCAGGAAGTCAAAACCCATTTTTAAAAAATGCTTTCTATCTTGCTACTGTAGATAAGAATGTTACCATTAAACACGTAATGCCAAAAGTTACTCTTCACTGATATTCAGTAATGGTGTCTCAATTGGACTTTTAGGAAAAATAGCTATAATAATTATTACAACACTGAATCATTTTGATATTTTTTATATATCATATACAAAGTACATGGATACACCGGAGAACTTGAAAATACTTTTGCTTTAAAAGAATATATCAAACTTTATTCAAGTACAGTACTGAAACAAATCAACCAGAAATAAAAAATAGCATATAATTAACAAAAGAGCATTCTTTTCTATGAGTAATGATTTGTTGGCCCTCAAAGAGCACTCACTAAGTTTTTTTTTGTAAAAAGACATTTCAGAAGAACTTGTGCTACTTTTAATCAAACCCACCAACACTAATGACTGTAAGAAAAGCACAGGCACTACCAATCATACAGGGTCCTGCACTCAAGTCATTTCATATGTAGCTGAACGCACAGTGTATAAAAGGGAACTTGCAGAACAATGTGTTATCTGACATTGCAAAAGATTAGCCGAAGCGACCTGGTGATGCAACTTAGACACAATCACTGGATTTGTATTGAAAGCGTCTTTAAAAAAAAAAAAAAAAAAAAGCCTGTTCGGCATGTGCTCACAAGTTATTTGAAAATAAATTTCTGTTCACTGATACACAAGTTGATATGAAATAATTAATACAATATTTACAGCCAAATCATTTAACAAGAAAGCAGGTTATGGTTAAAGCTGATGTGCTTAATGACTGCTTCCGGGGACAGTGTGTTTATGAAAATGTGTCTGAACTATAAAAGAACATAATATTTTTTACAAAACATAGTCTATGCAGGATAATGCGAACTTACCATTCTAATGTCAACTCCATCACTTCCAGCAAATTTCATTTTCGTTTAAGACGTGCATTACATTAGAAAAGGAAATGGATTTAGAACGACCTGATAAGCAAACAACCAAAGTTGTCTAAAACACTAATATTATGCCAATATGATCTACAGGAAGAACAGCATCATAGGGTTAATTTGTATATTTACTGATCATGACACAGCAGAACAAGGAAGTAATATATTATTATTATCATATTGCAATTATGAACCTGAAACCTTGTTGTCTGTAATCCACAGTCCTCCTCCTAAGATTTCTCATAGGTAACCAATGTCAAACAGAAGCCACCCTACTTGACTGACACTAAATTCTTGTGAACAGCGTACATATCCAGGTGGTACAACTCAAACATGATTAAATATTACCACATAGTTCTGTTCATACTTTCAGCATGCCTCCTCTGTATATTATTTCCCATTTTGTTCACAGTTGACAGGATTTCCTGCATGGTCTTGGGTACGAGCAAAGCAATTATAAAACTTTACAAACACACCTCTGTCAGCAACAGCCGGGTTGCCAAAAATCTGAAAAAATTTATATCACTATTTATTTTGAGAAACCTGGTAATGCAACTATGCACCCAACTTCTATGCATCAACCTGAGTTACTACATGATTAATTTTGGAGTTTGAGTATACTAATGACCCCATGAAGCCTGAATGTTAACTTAAGACAGATAGATATTCCAATGTTAACTCAATCATTAAACTGGGAATCATATTGCATACACCGTTATTAGGATGAGCTTTTAGGATCCCTGCTGCTTACAAAGTCAGTGGGTTTATCAGAATTGCTTGTGATTGTACCAAGGAAAAGGAAAGCCATCACATAAATTAGGGCTATTTCAATTGACCTGGCAATCAACAACTTTGAGCAACACGCAAAACGCTACACAGGTGATCGCTATACGCGTTCATAAACAGTGCCTAAAACACATAAAACACGCAACTAACGCAATTCCTGCGTAAGCCGGTGATTTGTCTAAATCCACAAAAATAAAGCACGTCGCCCCCACCCACGCAACACATCAGACGATTAGGATCGTGCGGAAGTTTTTCAAAGAGTAGCTCTTAAGAACAAGTACTCCACACAAACTACGAGAAATCGTACAACCACTTTCCTTTACCGTGTCGCTTTTAAAGCTTAATTTGAATACATTTACCTTTCTTATCTCTTTAGACTGGCAAGTCGGTGACGGCGGCCATGACAGTTCCATCCGGGTAACACTAAGCTGCCTCGCACGGCTGTGTGTGCGAGTAGTGAAGCAGGAACTCAGAAGAATATGGATCACTACCTGCACTGTCATTAACTTATTCTCAAACTGTTGTCTGCTTTCTTCATGGATTCGCATCATTGCGTTTATTACACAGATCAACCCAGGGTGTAAACTCAGCATGCATAATTTAACCACAAAGCACAGCACGTTCGTATTCTTGCAGTGTTTGTAACAACAGGATAAGCCACACCATGTTCAGTAATGTTCAAGAGCAGCTGTAGACTTGAGGAGACGCCATGTCTGCAGTGCCCGCCATTTTCTATGACTATTGACCACACAGTGCTGCTTAATCTTCTTCAAGTTAGACCAAGTATTATGCTTGAAATGATGTAAGTGTGTGCTGAGCAAGTAGCAACCGAGCTGTTGTAACTTCTATAAGGTCTTGTTGATGCAACTGGGATTGTAGCATGTGATAATGATTCAAATAAAAGCATTATTAATTTGTGGATACATCTCAGCTTTGTAAAGACTGTTTTTTGTTGGTGGATCACATACTTTCGCAGCTTTAGCTTATCAGAATGCTGCATACACACCAGAATCGTCATACTTGACTGCGGAACATGCCCCAGTAAAATGGTGCTGTGCCCCACTAAAATCACGGTGGCAAAAAGTTTTGTTCTGGATTGCTGACCACACAAATTTTATTACATGCCAGGTTCATCTCTTAAGTAAACCAGCAAATAATAGATTATGTTGTATTTTGGTATGCTGCTAACCCATATTTCCCAGCATGACCATTAAAGAAACACCCATTCTACGAAACATGGAACTCATATAGGCTTGCTGATTGACCAAAAGACATACTTGATTGACCAAAAAGACATACTTGTCTTCGCTGTTTCTTAGCAGAGATGTTAAACATGTGATTTCCTCAAACACAACAATTGAATACTATGTTTATTATTTTCAAAACCTTACAGTAACAGGAGTCATTCCTAGTTTACACAAAGCAATTGCTGCATGGCCACATGCTACCCTAACCCTGGAAATACCTGAACAACTGTTTCCATGATTCCATTCTCTCCTAACATTACACATGCTGTGTTATGGTTAGCACTCTGGTTTGACTCTCTCCATCTTACAAATAATTAAATTGTCATGTTTTTCATTTCACAGATCTTCACTAGCAACACCTTCACAATAGCTGTGATGTACCTAAGCTCTGGCAATCCCTACATCATATTTACAACTTTAGGGTTGTGTAACTCTTAAACAGCCATTATACCAGTACCACCACCACCACTTTTTTGCCAAATCATGTTACTTCTGTAACCATAACCGCAATTCTTGCGGTCTTACAATGCAAACATTGTAATCCAGAAAGTAGTTTTGGAAGAACATAATTCATTACATTAGTCTCACACAGTGTATTCTATGTTTAGCGTCATTCTAACAAAGAAAAGAAAAAAACATTCCCAAAAAATGTTACAGTGTATTTAGTACTTTTCCCAACCCCCACTTGACAACATAACTTGGTCATGTGAAATGCTTAAGTTCACTCATCAGTGGACCAGTTGAACATCAGTTGTGTCCTGTTGAAACATCCGACCAAGACCCATATGTAACTTCTTAGCAGACCCCATGTATCTTACCAAGGTTCCATTTTCATTTACGTAATTTAGCAGATGCTCTTATCCAGAGCAATGTACAGTTAATACAGTCTTACAATCCAAGCAATTGTGGGTTAAGGGCCTTGCTCAGGGACCCAACTGTGGCAGAGGTGGTAACTGAACCCTAGACCTTCTAGGCCATCACAGTCCCACATTACTAGAGTGCTTAAAGGAAAATACTAAACTAATAGTAGAGATTAGGTTTTTTTTTTTATTTGATTTAATTTAACCTTACCTATTTAATATAACCGAACTATTTCACACATAACCCATCCTGAGCTGTATTTTTGTCTTACCCAAGGACACTGGTTGCAGTTTGTAAAAGTTCAGAGTCTGATATCCATTACTGGCTTACATTTTTCTTGGCATGCCTTCCGAATAATTTGTTGCCGTGGAGATGGTGTGAATTTCATTGCTTGATATCCTCACAATGCTACCATCTTCTACAAATGTCCAACAGTGATAGCTGAAGAAACCTTTGCCCCTCTCATATGAAAGTATATATATATATTATATTTATTATAATATAAAATTATATTTATTTATTATAATTATATATATATATAATTCTTCATTATAAATAATGACAATAATCTTTAATACCTAGAAAACTTTTCATTGCAGACAGTATTATTAGATATGTCATGTTTAGTCCCATGTTCCTTTTTTTAAAAATAAACTTTCATTCCTGTATTTCAGGCCTACAACACATTCCACAATTCCATTGAGACAGAGGCAATTTATTTTTTTAATTTTAATTAATTTACAATTTATAATTTGAAATATATATATAATTATGTGATTTCAAACAGGTAATTTTAATAATGATTTGGTACAAAAGCTGTGTTAAGGAAATACCTAATCTTCAAATAAGCAAAGATGGACAGAGGATATCAAGTTTGTAAAAAAATATGTTTAAAAGCAAAGAATGTTGAAAGAATGATGATGTACCTGTGGTGTGGTTAGACAAATCAATATTCCTGATATTTTGTTTGGAAGAAGTGGATGCTGTCTGCTGCCACCCAAAGACATAAAGGACTATACAGACATTTATCAGCAAGTCCGAAAGGTAAGTCATTGACTGTCAGTGCCATTGGCAAAAAAAAAAGTTAAAGATGGATATTTAAAACAGGATGGAAAAGTCACTTTGCTTTTTTTCCACTTCTTGTCTAGTTACACTTTGAGTTGTTTGGTTGGGGGAGGGTGGTAATACCCATAGCAGAGCAAGGCACCTAGTAATGACCAGTTAATGCCTGTTAATAAAAGCAGCCTTTCCTGATGGATCATCCAGGTATGTGTATGTATTTCTTTAAACTTCTAAGCAATTTTGATTTCAGTAGTTAGGGAATGGTGGTATTTTTTTTCAATTGTTCAAACTGCATAAACCAAAGAAAAGCTTATATATAGTACAAACTGAATTTTGTCTTTTTGAATGACACACTGAATTTTGTGTGTGATAATAAGAGACGTCACACAAGCATTCATACTAATTTACCAACAAATTGTCAGTAAAAACTCAGGAAGGATGTGGCTTCTCGCAACCATTTTACGTGGCTTCAGAGTTACTAGAATATGAGAATCACTGTTTTAAAATGGGACAAAGCAACCGTAACCCTAACAATTATGTTAACTGTGTTTAAAAATATTAATTTAAATATCCATTCAAATATTCAATATTTAAAGACCTCCAGCAAAATCTTTTGTGGCTTAGCAAAGTCAGTCTTTTCAGATCAGTATATATAAGATATATCAGTGTATATATATAATTAACCTTTATGCACGTAGATCCTGGTTGGTACACTTCAGAAGAGCCGTGAACAGTAGTTTATTATGATTACGTGTACAGTGTTCCCTTGTTTATGGTGGGTATTTCGTTCCAAGACCACCCACGATAAAGGAAAATCCGCAAAGTAGGGACACTATATTTTTTTAAGTATTTATACACTATTTAGCCGTAGAACTTGCAGAACGTTTAAGTGGCATCGTGGGGCTTGAATGAATTCATTTTATAATGAAACTTTCACAAACAGAGAACACAACACCGCAGATAAAAACTTGTCATGTTGTCAAGTAGCGACTCAGGCGGCCGATGCTCTAGTCTTACTTCTCGTTTTTGGTGAGTATTCATCCGCTGAGTAAATACACTGTTGTAATGTTTTTAACTGTTGAATAATCAAGCAACACTCTGAAGTAATCAAACATTCTCTTTACTTAACACTCCATACACCACTCTCATATCACACATGCTCCTTTTGCTTACAGCACGTCATATCCTACACACTGAGTAGATACAGATATTTACTGTAAATCGTAATATTTTATTATTTATAACATTCCATTATTGGTAGAATTAATATTTTTAATATATTTTTTATAAATTGGGATTTTTTTAAATGTAAAAGTTCTGAAAAAACCTGTGAAACAGCGAAAAAACAGCGATATATTTTTTATCTGCACTTCCTCTTTTTTGATAGTCTTTTATATATTTGCTGCATTTCAGGATTACCATTTTTAAGGTGAAAGTAACGAAGCTATTACATAGTCACTGTGTAAAACCACAACAAAAACTAACGTTTGACCTGGGACTTTAACTATCAATTAACCATCCAGTTAAAAAAAATAATGATTCTAAAATTAATCACTGTATATGGCATCAAGGTCAAAATACTTGTAGAATTAAATCAAGATGAGTAGACTCTGCTCACAAAAATTTGAGGATATTTCAAAATAAATTATATTCCATAGTGAAATATCACCTAATTTTTGTTTACATCATTTCAATTCACAATTTTAGTGTTGTAAAAGAGAGACTTTTCAGAGACTAATCAGCTGAAATGTTTTCAGTCTGAGGTGAGAAATCAAGCCAAGGTCTTACTTTTTTCCTTTGGGTCCTTTTGAGTCTGCGTTTGTTGCAGTTGTGGAGGGTGTAGAGGGAGAAATTGAACTCTGGCCATCATGGTGATGGGCTAGTGAACTGCCTCACCGCCATCTGAGCAAATATATTTAAAGAAATATTTTACTTACAGAGATAGTTCCAGATTTTCTTTCCACCCAAGCGGGAGCTAAACGTGATTCTACTTGTTTACACACTAACCAATTAACAAAAGGTACAATTTGTGGATAACATTTACCTTAACTTTTTGAAAAAGAAAATATTGAGGTCTATTTGAACTGCAAGACTAAACATCCCCAGGATTGAGCAATTACAATTTATTTATACACGTTTATTTTAGCCACATAAGTATACAATCTCAAAATAGAAAAAGTTGTGATTGTATGGAAAATGCAAATAATACTAACAATAAAAAAATAATGCAAAACCATGTTACAAAAACATCCATACATATTATACATTCCAAGAAAATTGGGATTGGACAATGTGTGGCTATGGGATGAGGTACAACAATAAATTATTATATCATTTCAAACAGGGGGTGTCAACAGGTGATTGGTACAAATGCAGTATCGATGAAATATTAGTTTTTGAGGAGCAAATTGCCCAAAAAAACAATGCTATGCAAACAAAAATTGGAAGGGATTTACAAATGTAAATGAAATTTCAGTGTGTAAAGAGCAAGGGCCCAAGCAATAGAAGTCTGATCCCTCAGATGGGATTGCACCAAGAACTGCCAGTCATCAATATGTGATATAACCACATGGGCAAGAGTAACAATGTTTGCATTAAGATTTTAGACTTATTTTTCGGCACTGAATTTTTCAACAAGGTAAAGCAAAACAAAATGCTGCGTACATTATAAAGGTATGAGGAAGGTACGGATACTGGACTGGCCTTGATAAAGAATATGTGGAGAATTCTAAAGCAAAAAAACAACAACGGTAACTCTGTATTGTTGCACAGTGTTTGCAGGAAGAATGGGAAAAAATAGCATCTGAAACTCTAATTCACTTGGTATCCAAAATGTCTTGTAAGTGCTGTGAGATGGAATGGAAACAGTACAAATTGTTAAATGCTGTAACAAATTAAATGACGTTGATCACCATGAAATATTTTGGGTTCATACTCTCTGCAATGAAATAAAAGTTTTTTTCATTTTCCACTCTGCCCTATTCAAAATGTACATTATTTACATGAATGTAAAAGGAAATGCATGCTATATTATCATGTTGCTATTACAGT
>JAUZST010074875.1:0-21301 GCA_034779995.1 Parotocinclus haroldoi
CAGCCCCAGCCCCAGCCCTAGTCCCAGCTCTAGTCCCAGCCCCAGTTCCAGCCCCAGGTCCAGCCCCAGTTCCAGCCCCAGTTCCAGCCCCAGTTCCAGTCTCAGCCCCAGTCCCAGCTCTAGTCCCAGCTCTAGTCCCAGCCCCAGTCCCAGTCTCAGTCCCAGTCTCAGCCCCAGCCCCAGCCCCAGCCCTAGTCCCAGCTCTAGTCCCAGCCCTAGTCCCAGCCCTAGTCCCAGCCCTAGTCCCAGCTCTAGTCCCAGCTCTAGTCCCAGCCCCAGTCCCAGCCCCAGTCCCAGTCGCAGCCCCAGCCCCAGTGTTCAGTCTCTTGCTGTGTACTCGAGTAGCTATGAAAAGTACATCATGATATTTTAAAACGTTCTGTGTGTACCCTATGACAGAGGTAGGGCACTTTTCTGGGAACGCCATTCACATGCACTCTTGCACAAACGCGTACTCGAGCGCGTGTGTGTAAGTTACTGATTAAATGTTTTTTTTTTCGATGTGTGTGTAAAAGATGCGACGTGTGAAGGGCCCACGTGTGCTTGCGCGCATGAGTGCGAATGGGTGGACGCGTGTGTGGTCTCATTACTGGTTTTGTGTATCTTCAGCGTCCATGTGACAGATCCAGGCTTACAACTGCAGCCTTTTAATAATATTGGCACCAGTAATGAGACGGGGTAAATAGGTGGCAGGGCGTGCACCGCGATGGGAATGCTGGAAAAGGCATGGACGGTTGCTTCTTACTGCACACCTGAGAATGCAGAGGTAACTTTCTAGGTTATTAGCTGCGCTGAGAAATGGACGTGTTCGCCGTTGCCAGATGTCCTGCACGAACACAAAGCTCGAAAGCGTGCGCATGGTGTGTTTGGGTAGCGAAACGAGGGGGAATCGGCGTTTTATGGCAGAACAAGGAGCTGCCGCGTTTATTGCCGTGATTACAGCAGCGAGAAAACTAGAGCCGGATTCACAAAAGGTTTCTTAAGACACCAAACACTAAAAAGTTCTTCAATGCAGCAATACTGAAATAAGTTACTGAAGCCCTCAATTGTAGCGTTCGTCGTTTCTTCGGCAAGAGACGCGTTCTAATTTGTGTGCGTACCGTTGTTGGCTTGACTCCGCCCTGAGGGAAAAACCGTCCAAACCAAGCCTTAAAAACTGTCGGCAAACAAGAAATAGAGGTGATCCTGGAAGAAAGGGGGACCAGGCAAATAAAATCCTCCTTCAAAAACGAAGCTGTTTTTATTGCCAATAAAACGGGGTAACTTTTGATATTTCCCTTCTAAATTCTTACATCCTAAGACGAGCGCGAGACACTCGTGAGGTTAAGAAAACATTTAAGGACGTTACGCTCTCAAGAGTAGCGCCTGTTCTTGATCTGAACTGATCTCAAGAAAGAAATCTTAAGCAAAAAAAAATCAATTCCCTGAGCACTGTAGTGGTCGAAAGGCTCTTTGATACTTGGTGGACCATAAGCCAAGACCAATAAAACCAGTCTTGTGCTCCGTAGTGTACTTGTGTATGACCGATAGTTTGTACAGTAATATTTGTAACAGACGAAAATGAGCGGCCGATGAAAATAAACCTTTACATGTTGCCCTGTTAATAAATTTGAGACCGTCATGCCCAGCAAACTGAACCTGTGCCTTAGAAATCCTGTTTAGTCTTAAGCTCTAATCTGCATCCTGTCAGGCGCATTGTTAAACTGAAAGAATGGGACTTTCGTTACAAATCTCGGTCACTCTGGCTGCGCTGCTACGAGAAGCAGACACGCAGCCCGGCCTGCTCTGCGCATTTCTCACCCTGTCACGACGTGGCTCCGAGCCAGATCCAGCACGCAACCCCCCCCCCCCGAAAGAAGAGAGCGATGTTTAACAACGCCGATGAGCGCCGCTCGTTTATTATGATAGTGATTTCTACTGGTGGGTTTCAGATACATTGAGTGTTCTCCACGGGCTGTCTCCTCTGGGCAGTGCGTCCCGTTTTAAGGACCCAGCAGGTGTGTGCTGCGTCCAAGCTGACCGCCCATAACCTGTCCTGCATAACCTGAGCAGGACAACCGTGTCCAAACTAGCTGACGGACCAGCAGGGTACAGCTGGGTGAAAGGATTCATGTAGAGCGTGTTGTCGTTATTATTCCCTTCCCAACGGATAGCGATTTCATAATATTCTCCGCACCTGGACCCTGGAATTCCACCGCGCTCAGCCACCTCACCTTTCCCGCCGTAGCAGCTGCGTTACGATCGAACCGCGCAGATTTCGGATTCAGTTTAGATTCCTGGCTCCCAAGCACTTGGGTTTGGCAAGCAGCTCACATCAACTGTTGATGGATGAGCCATTGTGGAAGCGTTTTTTTTTTTTTTCTTTTGTGGTTCGTGTGTAAAACAATACGCCACGTCGAGGGGCCGCCCCAGCTGAATCCGAGGGCTCGCCTCGACTTGAAATTCCAAGCCAATTGTTTAAGACGCCCACAATGGCATGTTTTTTTGAGGGGAATTAGGAACAGGAGTGTGAGATTCAGGCTCATGACACCCAGTGCTTACTTACAGAGCAGAGCTCTAAAGTGTGTGCTTCATTTGCTCGCTGAGTGAAAAGAGTGGGAATCGGGGTTGAGGGCAAAATAAGGAGCCCGACTAAGCTGCCACATTTATTACCGTAAGCGAGCGGCTAACAAAACTGGATGCCGGATTCACGAAAGGCAAAAAACGTAAGACGTTTTGAAATAATAGATAAGAAAGTCATCATTACTTAATTAAGAAGATATTTTCCTGAACGGTGTGTGAGACACATTCTGAATTGACCCTTTTTTTTCCATGATTTAGTTTAATCCGCTCAGAGGAAAAACATCAAACCAAGCGTTTGATAACCCTACCATTTTAGCCAACCTTCTAGACATATTGGCCTCATTTCCAATAACTAAACCGTTTAACTTTGGGTCAACTCCTACAGCCAAAGACGAGTGTGAGGTTAAGAGAAAGTTTTCGAGAATACCACTTGTTCTTAGAACCGCATCCAGGCGTTCTGCCAGGGGTAAAGCATAAGAGGTCTGGAGAGAAATCCCACACCAGCAGGCACCTGGGACTGAATCCAACAGGATGGGGCTGTCAGGAACGGAGGATTAAAAGTATTGTTTGCCACCTACAGTGAGTGCGCAGGGCTCCTTCAGCCACTGTCAGAATGCAATACGGGTGCTGCGTCTCCGGGGGACTTTAATAAGCTGGTTGTGGAATTTGAAAATTGCTTTAGTACTGTATTAAGCTGCTCCAGCTTCAACTCACCTGCTCGCTGTGTCGTCATGACTAACCGTCACCTCATGAACCCCAAAATAGGGTGATGCCACGAGCCCTCGTTGCCATTTCCCTCAGAGCACATCCTGTGCCGAAACGCAAACACATCCCAGAGCCATGATTAACTTTAGTGTGACTGGCAACAGGTAGGCCAAATTTGGCCCACATCTGTTTTTGGCGTTGTCCCATGTGTGTGCGACACAAATTGATATACAGTACTGGGCAAAAGTCTTAAGCCACCATCAAGTTAGATATAATGAACATGTACAGGGTGAGTCAAGAGTCACAGGACCCAAGTCCCATAGGCTGACAAAACCGTTGTGAAATTGGTGATCTTTCTGGGTATCGGCTGTTGAAGTCTGTTGCTATGATACGGCAGGGGTGTTCCCCGTGGTGCTTAGAATCATCATTCCCTCTTCAGTTACCTGTGACCAACAACAAAAGTTTGGAACGTTCTGTGTTGATAACTTTTGAACCACAAGAGATATTGCACCCATCATTTTCTGAGACAGTTCTGACCTTCTTTGATATGCTACATGACCATTGATTCAATATGGTGGCCATTTGTTCCAAATATAACCTAGGCTCCGTTTTTCATTATTTACTGGGGTATTCAGATATGTCATTTTTTTTGTTTCTGAAAAGGTTGTCCTGTGACTTTTGTCTCACCCTGTATACTAGAATAAAACTAGAACATACAATGCATTTATGTGCCATTCCATATTCTATGTAAATGGAAATTAAAAAAAAAAAACACAGCTTCTACAGATAGCAGTGGCAAGTATTTAGT
This sequence comes from Parotocinclus haroldoi, assembly GCA_034779995.1. Classification (NCBI taxonomy): domain Eukaryota; kingdom Metazoa; phylum Chordata; class Actinopteri; order Siluriformes; family Loricariidae; genus Parotocinclus; species Parotocinclus haroldoi. Next base: position 4,076 of record JAUZST010074875.1, read on the forward strand.
CCCCCCCTTAATCTTGCTAAGTAGCGACCATCTGAAATAGCTTGATCAATTTTTCAGAAGGGGTACAGGATGAAAAGGTTCACAAACATTGGAACGAAGATTGTGGAGAAGAGCACTACGAGACGGATCCAAGGTTTGGGTCCGGTCGTCGGCCAGGGTGTTATGTATGGTGGCCTTAGACTTTTGCACAGTAGACCACTCACAGGCATCTCTGTGGGTATCGTAGTCCTTCAGAACACATGCACGCTAAAAGCCCTGCTCTTACATTTCCAATCGTGGCTGGCATTCGCAAATTGCGCCCCTGGGCGCTTGGTTTGGGGGCAGATTGTGTCACAAAGGGGTCTTTTTTCGTGTGCGTTGCACAACTCGGTGCTCGGCGATGGGGAGGGAAAAAAAAAATCGATACGGGGGTTTTGCAACTGTCATCACAAACAAGAAACATCTGTCTCATTTGGGTAACTTGTTTTCTTTTAATATGAGAAGCATTTCACTGGAGATCTGCGAGTTTTGAGGCCGTCTTTAGAGGAGGGAGAGGTGCGCTTATACCTTTTCCTTTCAGATAAAGCTTTAGCCGAGCCGCTTGAACCCGCTTCCAGGTGCACTCTGTTTCTCTTACTGCTTGACTAAGTTGAAAACAAGCCAGTCTTGTTGTCCTTGCCTTTAATTCGATTCAACACCAGCTGATCTCTGAGACCCTTTATTGAATTTCAGGTTGATAATCTTGTCTGGAAAACCAAGATTCCCGCTACCAATATTAAACCTGCGCTTGGCACGTTCGTCACTGAGTGTTAACCTAACTGTTTCTGCCACACGCGTCTATTTTCATTTCAGCTAACTAAATCGTTCATATCTCCCACTTACAAAGACTTGGTTGCTTTTCACTAGAGCTGAGCTGACCACAGATGTGCTGTCTTCCCAAAAGTGCCCATATTCCAGTCCCCGATATTGGTGCTTCCAGAAACAGGATGTGCTGGTATTAAGAGGATTTCGCTGTGATTTTTCCCAGCCCGTAGCCACAGAGATGCCCCGTTTTAATTTTGCCTACCGAAATAACAGACAGCCGACTTCCTCCCACCATAGCCCTGACCTTATTAAAGACAGACATTTGAGAAAAGCAGCAGGGCTATAAATGAAACTCTGGGAGCCATGTGCTCTTCAGATGCCGAGCATCCAGGCTGTAAAGGTGACAAGAGGTGTTATGAAGAGGAGCAGCATATATGGGGCAAATGGCCAATCGTAAACGAAGTGCATTAGGAGTTTGAACCGCTCGTTAATCGTCCGTTCAGTATTAAATCCGCCTTTGAACATTTTAGAATGGCTTAGTGTTTGGCATGCTCCTCCTTTTCGAGCTGCACCGACCCTGTAAAATCTGGGAATCCAGGTTATCCGGATTGATGTCACAGTAAATGATGCTTTGTTTCCTGGGGTCTCTCGAGTGCCCCCGTAAATGCTCAGTGAGCTCTAGGTCAGGCTGGCATAACAAATGTGAAAGGTAGTTTACGATGTGTCACAGGCTTCTTGATAGTGCGATCAGTAATGAAAAAAAAAACACTGTGTTAAAGGAAAGACATTATTATTTGAATGCTATGTAAATTTGGTGACGGTTTGACTATTTGAATGGTGTATTGGTCACTACTCAAAGTCTGGGTGCATTATTGTCTCTTATCTAAGGCGGGGGCACCACTCAGTGGAATTCAGCCGTGCACTGACCAAGGAGGTTTTTGTTAGATGTTGAAATGTATTTTCTATTTCCTGTAGCACTTTTATTTGTATTTCTTTTTTTTGACAGTGGAGCACTGTCTTAAGTCAGCTTTACAATGATCTGATATTTAAGTCCAACACCCTAATTGAACAAACCAGTGGCAAGGCAAAACAATTTGAGGGTGAATCCTTGGGAGGACCTATATATACACTATATCTTTGTCTTTGAGTCAAACCAAGCGTCACTTTTGAACACTTTTGTTCAGGTTCCAGCATCACCAAGCTCCTGGTGCTGGTACTTTAGCCCGAAACCGTTTCGACTCCTGTAAGTCTCTGCGATAGCTGCCGTGCTTAATAATCAAAGAACCGGACACTGGGTTTTGCTCTTAGAATCAGATACGTAGGTATAAAACCTTCCCAGATCGCTGGACATCGACTGACTCGTGTCTTAAATTGGTAACCAGCCCATTCAGTGCGTATAAAAAGCCCTTTTGCTTGAACAGCTGAGGCTCGGGTGAGCAAAACCATCAGTAGTATTTTAGTATTTAGCATGTCAGTGTTCCACACATACTTTCCACGCGTAGTTATTGTTCTCGACAGGATGGCATTGCCCGCCATGTCACCAGGCAGCTGTGGCGCAAGAAGGGCACCGTGGCGCTGGCGCCGTCATCAAAGTTCAGTCCGTGGCACGGGGCAGATTAACTGCTGAATCCACTACAAAGGACTTTTTGGTTGTGCCAGATGTTTGAGCCCCCTGTGAGAGAGCCACGCTTAACAAGTGTTGACATATCAAATATTAGGGATTGCACCGATGGGATTTTTCGTCACCCAGGCGCTTGACACTCGTACGTTCACGTTCACGCTGCAGTCAAGTGAAGCTCTTTGAGCCTCAAGGTGGCCTGTTAATAGCAAAAACCTTTCCTTTTTGGATCAGTATATGTTCCCCTGTTGGTGGCTGCTTATCACTGGCATTACATTTACATTATTTAGCAGACATCTTTACCCAGAGCAATTTACAGTTTTACAGTCAAAGCAATTCTGGCTTAAGGGCCTTGCTCAGGGACTTAACCGAGGCAGAGGTGGGATTTGAACCCTGGACCTTCTGGTCCATAGTCCATTACCTTAACCACGAGGTTTGTCCAGGCATACTCTGTCCGATTGTGTCCATGTAGAAGCATGCTGTGTCACCTGTCTTTAGGTGTATGTGCGCTGGCTTTTGCAAAAGTTTCCACCTCCGGTCAAAGGACAAACATTTAATAAATCTTTGCTGGAAAACTTTTTGGACTTTCTATCTTAATCAGGGTCAGGAGGGATCCACTGGGCCACAGGCAAAAGCACTCCTCGGCTGGGACTCGGGTCTGTCGCAGGGCTCTGTAAACGCGCTTCTACACGCTGGAAAACACTTAGTTTGGCCGACTTCATAGATGACCGTGTGGTTTTTGTAAGAGCATGTTTTATGAAAATGAAATACAGAGCTGTGCAAAAGTCTGAGGCCACCGTTAGATCTGTTGTCTTAGCGATAAGCTGTAATGACCATGCATACTGTAACGTGGACCCGAAAACAAATTTGGATTAGTCACTTCATAATATTTCTACCGGTCTTTGTGTGCTTCAGCATATCTTGGCCTTTTCACCCTTTTCAGCAGCTTCTCGCCATCTGCCCTTCCAGAACTTGGTATCCTGATGAGAGCTCACACTAAATCCTCACCCCTGGAGCCTATTTTTAAAACTGCATACACACTGACTATATTTTCTGTCTAATCTAATGGTGGCCTAAGACTTTTGCACAGTACTGTATGTTCTATGTAATTTTAGCATGTGCTGGTTTATTTAAAAAAAAAAATTATTAAAAAAAAAAAAAAGAGAACGAGAAAAGGAAAGCAGCCAGTTACGTCAGTCTATCAGTCGGCATATATTTCATTTTAATGTACATTCAAATGCAGTATAGTCCTCTTCAGTGTATAAATCTTTTACAGAGCTATGTTTTGTTAGAAGCGTGCTGTTTAGCGTGTTTGCACTCTAGAAAAAAAAAAACTAAAACGTGGAATTATGGCATTTGTACAGTCTGTACGACATTATAAATAATTCAGTCACTCCGCCTCACGTTTTCAACAACAGGGAATGCTCTGGGATTGGTTCTTGTTGCGTTCGTATGTGCGTCTGGAAATGAAAAGTGCTCGATTCACTGTGCACAGCATCTGTGGTCCGACCATCACCGTCCTGACATGAGTAAACACAGCGTGTTTCGGAAACGTGGTCACGATTCTGCAGCAAATGAGTGTAGGTCTACTTTGGGAACTAATGGCTGGATTAAACACTGCCGCGTTGAGATTAGCCCAGTGACAAGTGTGGCGTTTTGAGTTGGTTTGCTTCTCTACGGAAGAGGAGAAGCTCCATAATACTCCATAGAACTCCATAATACTCATATATATATATATATATTTGAGTGATTTTTTTTGAAGCAGCATCATGGCCTCACCCATCATAAAAACAAACAAATCCATCCCGGTTCTTTCATTGACAGTACGTAGATGTACACCTGGACTGCACCACCTCGTTTCAGGAGTCTGTTAGGAATTCCCTTGATGTCCATCAATCCACATCCTAAAGCAGCATCAACATTAAAGTCTCTCGGTCCCTTTCTCATCTCCTTCAGCCACCCCCTAGTGTCCTCCTCCGCTTTGCACCACCACCATTGGAGCTAGTCAAATTTAAAACACTCTCTGAACGAATAAGTTAGAAAAGTTTAAAAAAAAAACAAAAAAAAAAAAACAGACCACAAAAACGGAGAGAAAAATACTCTCAAGTGGGTAAAAGAACTCTTATTTGCCTAGACTTCATTCCCATGTCCTTTTTGTCATGGTTTAAGTCTGAATCCGCTGTCTATCCCTTTATTTGTATTTTTTTTTTTTTTTGGTCTGGCTTCACAAGGCAGGTTAAGAACGAGTCCTTTCGATTCAGTTCCATTCAGGGAGCGGCAAGGGGCGGGGGCGGGGGTGGGGGTGAAGGAGAGCAGAATGGATCACCGACACGTGTGCTTCTCCACCATCTTGCGGCACTGTTTGCACTTAACGTAGCAGCACCAGTGAAATTTACAGCTGCACCGGTCCACCACCTCCACCTCCTGCGTGTGGAAGCCGCGCCCGCAGCACATGAGCTCGCAGCCGTCGATTGCCTTCGACGTCTTGTTGCAGTAGCGCCCCACCGTGCCCAGCATTCCCGGCGTCCTGGGGTCGTGCTCGCAGAAGTCTGGGCTCGGGTCCAGGTAGACCAGGTCCTCGTCCGTGTGGGGCTTGAACTGGGAGTTGCGCGGCACCAGCGCTCTGGTGGTCCCCACTTTGCGCTGCTCCACCTCGGTGGCGCCGTCGAACTTCTCCTTGATGACGTTGCCCACCTTGCGGAAAGGCGGCATGGCTTTCCAGCAGGTCCTCACCTCGCACGAGCCTGAGACGCCGTGGCACTTGCAGTCCACTCGCATGTTGTTTAGGATCGCCTAGGGAGAAACGCCAGAGGGACAGGGTATACTATTTGTTTGCAGCAGGCGCACAACAAGATCATCCAGCAAATCCACACTCGGGTGCAACGATCTGGACTTGCTTGTGGACGTGGCCAACTGTAATGCCACTCTGTAAGCAACAGAACCACCACATCCTGAATCGTGAGAAGAATAATCTGAAATCTTCTTAACTTCATCCTTGAGAAAAAAAAAGTTGCCAAAAAGGTTCATTCTTCAAATAGCTTCTTAAGAAGAGTTTTATTTTTGAAGCTTAATTTCTTAAGAACAATTCCATGAACAACTGCCTCCAGGGACCTCCCACTGAGGACTCATTTTAAAATCTATTTTGTTACTTATTTTATGACTAACCTAAATATTATTATTGATTTAAATTATATTGTTTACTTAATTTTACTATGACTTGCATATACTTTTAAGTATTTACTTCATTAACATCTAGGCCACCCATGGAGGACGGGTCCCATTTTGACTCTTGGTCCTCCCAAGGTTTCTGCCTTCTACGTTCAGGGAGTTTTTCCTTGCCACTGTCGCCCTAGGCTTGCTCAGTTTGTAATTGGTTTTTTAAGATAATATAAGATTGTAAAGCTGCTTTGAGACGATGCTCCGTTGTAAAAAGCGCTACAGACATAAATTTGACTGGACTTAAAGTGGTATTGTTGAAAACATCATGTTCTAAGATAGCTTGCCACTTCTCTTAGGCTGTAAAAGCTGACAAGACAAGCATCGAAAATAACATGAACCATTTTATTAAATGCAAATGAGGCCTGCATACATTTTTCGCAACAGCCTTACAATTTTATGCTCTCTAAGGCCAGTCCCAATATGAGCAAGCCTAGGGCGACAGTGGCAAGGCAAAACGCCCTGATCATCTAGCTTGGGCTTTTTAGATGATAGATGTAAGAATAACACTAAGTTCAAACGTGAACATATTCATACGGACAGGCCTTAGGGGGAAAACTGGTTGCGCTTGGTAACAGGTGGCCCTTTTAAATGATAGGAGAACAGGCCTGCTGCCTATTTTATTCTCTGAAGACGTCCTAATGCACTTTATTCTTCATTAGAATTCCCCCACTGAGCTCCGTCTGATAAATGAGCTTGTCCTGAGCCCTAATTGTGTCGGACAGGAATTATTACCTCCTGCTCCAGGCAGGTGTGGAGGCTTCGTGTTGTAATGTGACCTGGAGTTTCTCCCACGTCCAATCTATCGGCTTGACTTGACCTTGAGACGGTATTTTTCTCACAAGCGGAGCGAGGTTAGTACACGCCGTGGCTTATCAGTCTAGAAGGCAGCAATTCACTGCGTGCTTTGGAATGATGTCCGATTAGGATTCGGCATGCCTTACCTTCCTCCCCGCTTCGTTATTATGAAGATTCATGAGGGCTCGGTTGGATGACTGGCCTTTGCTTCTCTCCCTGACGTCCACGAAGGATTGGGAGAAGGCGACGCCATAGGCGATGTTGTCAGAGCACCCTGACCACTGGAAACCTACAGAGAATCAGACGGCGAAATGAGAGCTCCTTCTGCATTCTCCACATCGTTCATTTATCTTCATGACGGGCGCCTTTATGGCTTACGACAGGGTCTTTGTAGCTTCAGTGAACCTCTGTCTATTTGAGTAATAGCCAGGTGTAAAGGGTGTTCCAAAACGGCGTACCCTCGGGGCTTACGCCGTGCACGTTGCGGTCGCAGCCGCACTTCTCCAGCTCGCCGCTGCTGCACGCCCTGGTCACCGCGTAGGCCACGCTCGCCGCCGAGATGGCGTACACGAAAGCCGCCTCCCTCGTGCCTGTCAAGGATGGTCCAAATGATATCAGAAAGAGACCCAAGTATCATATCGTAGGCAAAGTGCCCACGCTAGAGTCGCACCGTACCTTGCGTGACCACCTTGCCAAAGACGGGCATGCTGTCCAGCGTGGAGCAGTTCCATCGGCGATTGCGGAACTGGTACTGGCACTCGTCGATGGCGAGCTGGGCGCCTCTGCGGACCGCGTCCATCACCTCCACGTTACGCTTGCAGATCTGCACCTGCCTCTGGATCAGGCCTCGCAGCTTTTCGCAGGTCTCCTCGTCCGAGATGCTGCCTACCGACGAAAGCTTGGCCAGATACCTTCAGGAAAAGGGCGAGAGAGAGAGAGAGAGAGGGGGGGGGGGTGGTGGTGGTGGAGATAAGATACTCACTCTTAAATCGGACACGGAGAAGCAGGGTTCAGCTTTCAGCCTTCCAGTATTACTTGAGTTAGATCAGTCGGAAACCTTGCCTACATACCATTAGAAATATTAACTGCGGTTTTTAACGAGCGTCTGTTTACAGCATTAATGTCTAATAGCTCACAGCGACTGGGATCCCAGCAGCTCTTACTTAAATAAATAAGTTCTCTTATAATATTTAATTGGATTTTCAGCAACCATGCATCTAATGGAAATGTAGATAGCTGTCTGTTATAACCGGCAAGCGGGTTATATATCAGTTAATAAACCGTTTTAACGCTGTTCATGCTTAGACGTCATTATTAGTGCTTTTATGTTATTATTAGTGTTGTTAAACAAATGCCTGACTAGTGCTGCTAATGGACAGTATGAGCTTCCATAAAATGTTCATTACTTTTGTAATAATAATTCAGTACCTGTTTAAATATGGTTTGCGTATCCAATGCAGAAATATTCATGATTTAAAAGAAACGGCACGTGTGTGTTTGTGTGACATATATCCTACAAATGCTTTACCACCCTGGAAAAATTGAGACCTCCTGCAGTATCTGATAAACTCCAGCACAGACACACCTGATTCTACTTAATAACCTACTGACATTAATAACATTAGTACTGTTTGGTTTAAAATATGAACCTAATCCTGTCTTTGTATTATTATTAGTATTGTTAATCAAGGTCTGAAAACGCTGCGTCGTCTTTGTCGTTTTGACCAGCTGTCATTTCCAGCGAATAAAGGCACTTGGCATGAATGCAAATAAAGGTTGTTTATAGTAATTTATGGCATCAAACAAAATACAAATCTCTCTCAAACACATACAGTATCTGCAAACAGTAAAACCAGAGCAACTGATCATTTAGCATTTTTTTTGGATAGCGCTACAGTGTGTGTGTAATTTACAGAATTGTGAAGAGGGGACCATTTTGGATACAGCCCAAATCATTCACAGGGTCAAGCAAAGCAAACGAGCTAACATCGCCCTGGGGATCCTAATAGCCGCAGCCGTGTGTCGTTTTTAGGAAGCTTTTAAAGAATGACTGTCTCGTACCTTAAACAGGCCTGAGAACCTTTTGGACGGAAGCACAGACGCAACAAACGCCAAGGAAGAAGGCAGTGTCCTATTCCTAGAAATATTCCCGGCACGGCCACTCGATCACCTCGAGCATCGTTCCGCAAGTTCAGCAACCCGTCTTGTTTGTTTGGGTGTCTGATAAGCGTGAACGTAAACAGGGTTGGACCTGCAGAAATGCTTGCAAAGCCCGATTACTGTGGGGAAGCAGACGGGGGCGCCGAGGAGAAAGAGAAGGACCAGGAGACGGAGGAGGGCGAGGAGGCCAAACATTATCTTTGGCTCTCACCTCCAGGGCAGACAGGTCAGGGACACAGAGACACGTGAGAGCGGGAGAGGACTGGGGCATCGCTGAGACTTTACCGAGCGTGCCAGGGTCCGGCTCTCTTTTAACGGCGCCTTATAAAAATAGGCCGTTTCACGAGCCCCTTCAAAAACACACTTAGGGCTCCTCGTCCAAACAAGCAGTTACTCTGGGAGCTTTAATGGCCACCGAACGGGCGTGTGTGTGCGTAAAGCAAATCGTTTGAGAACGGGGTTTGCAAATTAGGCTCGGAACAGATAAAAGCGCCGCCGCTCAACTTAATGGTCGGACCGAAGCTTTTAATAGAGGCGGGGTCCTAACACATCTGGTGTGTTTCAGTTGCCTTTTAACCGTCCTTTAGTTAAACGTACAATTTCACGTTGATTAAAAAGACCACTCGGGATGTTGTGTTTTAGTTTTTTGATTGTGATTTGTTGTGGGGTTAACGGGTTCGCATGGGAATAGCTAGGACGAAGGTAGCGTCGAACCCAATGCTCAGGTGCTGGCCAACACCTCAAAATATACGTGTGCGCTCACCCGAGGTTTGATCCTGATTGCTCAACCTACATCAGGAGGACTAGCCATTTTTAACAGCCATCTCACCAAGAGCGAAACCTGCTCTCTACGTTACACTTTACAGTCCCCCTGCATGCACGGCCGTGCGAAGAGGAAACCCTAGCTGGTCATAGACGTGAAAAATGTTCCAATTTTATTAACGTCTCGGACAGATGCGGTGTTCAAAAACAAACGAGCAACGGCTTAGCAAAACAAGACATGACTCACGACACGCTTGGGGTGACATTTAAGGTCGGCGCTGTACGGAACATTTTTAACAGCCAGCTTCTTGTAAACACGAACTCCCGAGATTGGCTGCTCCCTCACTGCGTTAGGAAAAGACGGAGACCACGTGGTGTCAGGACCTTTTCATGACGCAAGCTTCTAGTGCAAATCAAAAGTGTAAACGACACCGGGAGCAGGAAGTCCGGTCTTGTGTGCTGACAGTGTAGGAATGCTTAGGAATGCTTGGGTATGCTCAGGTTAGATGCTGGCAGACGGGCTATAAAAGCTGCTCACATTTACAGAAACTGTTTGGATTCACATATGACAAATAGATTTACGCTTCAGGAAGATTTCATACAACGAAAATGTCTTGTCAGGGTCACAACGGCCGCCGTATATTCTGTTCCTTGTGCGGCCAGTGTATGCTTAAGGCTTAAAGACGCATCAGGACTGCATCGCTAGTCCGGATATGGAATGGGTGGCCAAGGCAAACCCTGTGCTCCTGTTAAATGCCTTTTAGTTCTGCTCCGTACTCTCTGTTTATTATACTTTGTCATTATAAGTCATTTCCTCAACAATATGAGTCTACATATTGTTGTACTACAATTCTATTTTAATGATGACTTTTTCTTGATGTTCCCTGTTCATATTTCTCACCCTTCTGCTTGTTTAAACTATTTCTATAAACATATTAATCGATAGCTTAGTTCAGTTCTTACAGAAACTGTAACATCTAAGCCACCGAAGCAGGTCAAGGTCTTCTATGAGTCTTGTTCCTTAAAAGGAGTTTCTTCCTTTCTGCTGTTGCCCTAGGCTTGCTCATTTAGGGCGTGGTCTTAGATTATAGAAGATAATGTGAAATTGTAACGCTGGTTTGAGACCGTGCTCCATTGTAAACAAGTGCAATAGAAATAAATCTGACTTTGACGTTTAATAAAAAATTTTTTCTGACGCCTATAATATGTTCCATTGCGAATTCTGTCCTGGTTTTGAGCACCGTGCTCGACAAAGACGCCCCTTTCTCCAGCAGTAAAAAAGCAGCATTATGCTCCATGGATGGCCATGTCAAACTTGAGCCATCAGCCCTGTTGACAAGACCTAATTTAGTCCCTGAGACACTTGTCTCAGCACTCAGCGCTCGTCTGATAACCTCATCTTCACCGTCCTAATCCACATCCTGTGCGCCCTTCATGTAAGTAGGATGACGGCATGCACCAGACTGGGCACAGGTGCCACCTTTCCTGACATATCACGTTATTTGTTTTGAGATCGGGCCATAAAGCTTGGCCCACTGGGTGCAATCACTTGCTCTAACAAATCTTCCATTTGCGAAATAATCGCTTCCAGTAAGTCACCACCATTGGGAACACCACGGGACGCTCAGTCCCTGCTCAGTTACTGTCACTGTCTTAAGCCGGTTCCCAAAGTTATAGAAGAGTGGAGGCTCTCGTGGCACCAACGCTGTTACCGACTCCCTGTTATTGCCGAAACCACAGATGTCCACAAACTACTGGCAGCATAATAGACATTCAGAAGAGAGCTGTCGTGCGGAAGATTGAATCGTATCACGTTCCCCTCTTGAGGACATTCTTATTGGCTAAAAGTATCTAAAATAAACAAGGGAGAACCCCGAAGAAGCACAGACAAACCATTTTTACTCTATCTCAAATTCGTGCCGTCTATTGGGTTCTCTCGGCCGCGCAATGTGATCGCAATTACCACTGGCAGCCCAGAATCAAAGTGTGAAAATGAGAACCAGATGCTCATACGAGAGCGGAGGCTTTCAGAAGCAAAACACCTGATAGACACCCCCCCCCCCCCTTTTCAACCTTTTCGCGTGGGAAATATCACCAAGACCTTGGAGAGCGTCGTTATCTCGCACTCCCTCTTCCACGCCACGTTTCGCCTTTGTGTTTTCTCTCCACTTGCTATGCTTAACAAAAACGGCGAGATAGATACTGTGGGATTTTGACAGTTTCGAATGCGGCGGAATGCTTTTTTTTTGCCCCGCTTCTTTTGTAACGTGCTTGTGTTGAGCTAAGCGAGATCAGTACGGCTTTAGGCCGGCGCAGCTTAACACGCAACGGCACCGGTGCCTGCGAGAACTGGAGAGGGAAGCAGAGGTGGGGAGGCTCTCGCAAAGACGCCAGACTCGACATTCCCGCTGCTCGTCCAGAGCGCGTTAAGAAACGGGAAAGACGTAAGAGCTTGCGCATTTGCCGGATCCGAAGCTGAGAAAGCACCGGAGATGCCGACGCTTTTTTTTTTGACATCGCTAAACCAGTGTTTACATCTGCTCCCTGGAGAGGGATATCAGCAGTAAATAGGGTGAGGTAAACACAGATCTGGCCTGAGATGATCGCAACCAAATAGAGAGCCACACAAGGTCTCTCGCGTTGCTTGTGTTTATAACAATATTTGTTATTTACATATTTGTCGGCTCGGCATCGCAGAGCGCTCGTGACAGCGCGTTGAAAGCGTGTTTATCTGGAGCCATTTCCCAATCCGTTTCAAACAGGATCTTTCAGGGATCCCATGCCTTCATCTCGCCGCCTGCCTTAACCCTGCCTTGTTTGTGCTATTTACTGGAACAGCCAAAGTTTAGCTCTTCAATTGTACCCACGCAGAATTTGGTTTAGAAGGACAGCTCCGTATCGGTGCTTTAGGATAGGAACCAGTTCAAAACCCAAAACCCCAAAGATGGCGTGTGATCGATGCTCATTTGCAAATTCAAACCGTAATACATTATATTGCAATCCAATGCACACCGCAAAACAACATCTGGCACCGTGACACTTTATGCAGCGTTTCCATTGGAGCATTGTGGCCTTACGTGCAGCTGCACTGACCCGGGGTAAGTCCAGCATGAGAGCCGTTTTGTTTTGAACAAATAACCTGTACATTTCTAAAATAGTTTCGGACTGCAAAGACTGAAAAAAAAAAAATCTGAAAAAACGTCCATTGATGCTGCGCCTCCGAGCCACAAAGCCGTTACTTGGAGCACGCCATTTGCGCGGCATTATGAATTATGCTGTAGCATAATTTGAATGAGTGAAGTAGTTAAAATGTTATGTTTACACTATACTCTATGCTATGAACACATTTTCAGCACATCAGGGAGAAACCTGAATTGAAAACAGCTTTCAAAAGTACTTTTAAAGGTGCTGTAAGGCCTGAGCACTGTTAAAGTTGGACTAGACACATTTAGATATACATCTCCTGGAGAATTATGTAAGTAGCCTTTATGGGCAGTTTACAACTCATTAGTGAGCACTCCGCGGTTTGTGTCACTGTTGATGTGCTCTAAAATGGTGAACAGCTGGCGTGACCTCTGTAGTCCGACTTGTTGTAAGGGGATGTAGTGTAACCATGATTTGACTGTAGCCCCGTTCCACGTCCAGCCACAATATTAAAAGCCGGGGACCTGTCATGTCCAGGATTTTACAGGTCTTAAACAGATTTGTTGGACCTTCTTAAGTGATTTAAATAGCGGCATCATCTATGCGAGAAACCGTTCTAGATTCAAGCAAACACGTTCAGTCCCTGGTCAGCACAGAACCACGATCTGTGCACTTACAGGTCTCGTTTTAACTCTAGAGGGCAGCCTTTTCTCAGTTTCTCCCCTTGAGCCTTGTACATTCTTTAAAGTACAGATCCGATGCTTGACCGTCCTACCCCTGACTTTCTTTTCAATCGGCGTCTGGTAAACACAAATGATTCGTGTCTGGTGTTCAAGGTGTCATTATGTTCACACAAGTCGACAGACTTGCCCTTTGTTATCCAGTTGCTGCTCTTGAAGCTCGTGCCTCCGAGCCATCTTGCGCAATAGGGACAAACAGTTTGGAAGCCTGACCTCACAATGGGTACGTGAGGAGAAAGATCAGCAAAATGACTCCCTACACTAAGTGGGTCACAAAAACGCAGCAGCTTTAGACCCCGAGCGCTCTTTTATGGCACCGAAAGATCTACGTTCTCTTCTAGGAAGGCCTAATAGAGCTCCGAGAGCTGGGATTAGAACTCACAAGCGTTTGGGCACAGCACTCCCTTGAATGTAGTTCGAAAAGCTTTTTCTTTTGAGCACAGAGCTCCACGAAGTTCTGCAGAGTTCCACGAAGCTCTGCAGGCCTACCCCAGCGTTCTGCATGATAAAACGCAGATCCCAAGCAGCGATGATGGATTGAGGAGAAGTCGGGAATGTACAGGGATACACGGAGGGAAGTCGGCAAAGGGGGGCAATTAGCACAATTATTAGTCCTAGCTGGGTGCGGAAAGGGGTCTGCTGCGGTTGGATCCAGCTCTGGTGACTGTTTGATTTTCGGGATGAATTACGTCGAGCAGAGCCAGGCCACTTTTTCCTCGAGCGCCACACAGCACGTTAAAATCGTGGGAAGCCTGGAATTCAAATGCATAGCCATAAAAGTTCATCTGGCGTCCTGTGTGGAGGTGACGTCTTAATGTTTAGGAACGTCTGACGGTCGTTTCGTGGTTTAGGACGACCCCGGTGCAAAGCGAGCGCGTACGGAGCAGCCTGTGTGTACGGACGCAGCTCTCCCAACGGCGTTGACCTGTTGTCGCCCGTGTTATTTGTGTTAGCAGCCTTAGGCGCCAGGATATATTTCGCATTAGGGGTTTCTTCTCGTGTTTCTCATCAGCTGTGGACTATTTATTGACTGTCAGGCGATTCAAACCTTTGTTCTTTCCACTGCAGGTGCTGTGGCACGGAGTCATCCAGTCGGCCGTGAGCTATGAGATGGTGGCCCTAATCAAAATTGTAATCTCTTATGACCTGAGCTGAAGCGAAACCAAACAAGCACCACAGAGTCCTGACGAAAAAAGCTTATTCTAACAAGTATGTGGGCAGAACTGGCTTCTTAAGGACACCTAATGAATTCATATCTACTATTGTAAACGTAAATGCGCTTTTATGGAAGTCTGACCATGGCCGCCTTATTTTGTCACAGCACAGCTGAAAAGTGAAATCTTGAAAAGAAACCGTTGGTGCATCAAGAATTAGGAAGAAGTGCCTATAGCTGAATGAATCAGAAGTATTTTACAGAGGTAAGAGTTCATATGTTGTCAATTGTCATACAATTGCAGTAAGTTAAAAGTTTTAATTAAGCTTAAGTTTTAAGCATGAATACCTGGCCGCATTAACAAACACTGAAAACAAGCAAGGAGGATGCTTACAACCACCTAGATATGTGCTTCACCAGAAACCAAGCCTCACTGTGCCCTTCTTGAGTCTTTCCTTTCAGTTTTACGGGTGTACTTTCATTCTTGGCTGAACCTCTTAAGCTCTCACTTCTCACCTCTGGTTATGACTGAACCAATTAAACCGGCATCCCAATACATCTCTCTGAACCCTGTAAACTGGCATCTTTTCATTAATGACTAAAATCAATAAAATAATGATTAAGCCCATGAATACTTCGTTAAAGACAACCCCCATTAAAGGGGACTGAAGCAGTTCATCTGGCAACCCTTCACTAAATGAACTCATTAAACCTGCCCTTCCTTGTTAATGATTGAACCCATTAAACTGGCATCCCTCAATTGAGGACTTTAGACATTAGACTGGATTCACCCCATAAAACCCCGTTAAACTGGCAGTACTTCAGTAATGACTGAATGCAGTAACTGGTTTTTATTAATTACTAAATACTAAAACTGGTATCCTTTAATTAGTGACTAAACCATTTAACTGGTACCCTTTAATTAAAGACTAAACCATTTAACTGGTACCCTTTAATTAATGACTAAACCATTTAACTGGTGTCATTTAGTTAATAACTAAACCATTTAACTGCTATCCTTTAATTAGTGACTAAACCATTTAACTGGTATCCTTTAATTAGTGACTAAACTATTTAACTGGTATCCTTTAATTAGTGACTAAACTATTTAACTGGTATCCTTTAATTAGTGACTAAACCATTTAACTGGTATCCTTTAATTAATTTCTAAACATATTAAACTGGTATCCTTTAATTAATTTATAAACCTACTAAACTTGTATCCTTTAATGAATTAATAAACCCACTAAACTGGTATTCTTTAATTAATGACTAAACCATTTAAACTGGCAGCTCTGATATGTGATTGTTCCAATTAAGCCGCCGTTGCTTCGTTACTGTGTGAACCCTCTAAACTGACACCACAGTATATATGAATCAGCCCATTACACCTTTCATTGTCGACTGAACCTAATAAACTGGCATGTCTTCATAAATGAACAAACAATTAAACTGGCACCTGTTCGTGTGTGATCGATCCAGTTATACTGGCTTTAATGTCTGAAGGCGTTACACTGGCACCTCTTCCTCAATGATTAAACCTGTTTAACTGGCATCCCTTCATTAATGATTGAACTCCTTAAACTGGCATCCCCTCATTAATAATTGAACCCATAAAACTGGCATCCCCTCATTAATAATTGAACCCATTACACTGGCATCCCTTCATTAATGATTGAACTCTTTACACTGGCACCTCTTCATTAATAATTAATCCCATTAAATGCGGTGCAGGTGCTGTAAACTGACCCTGCTGATGCAGGATGTCACTGAGCCCCAGAAGAGAAGCCCTTTGGTGTATTTGCTGCTAAATAACGTCACATACTATAGTGGCAAGATAGGGTGCGGGACACGAGCTATTGGGCATTTGGTCTGTACCACCAAAAAATGGTTCTGGGCTTGATGTCATGGTAAGTTAATGAAACATAGAGTTGATTAAACGACTGTGTTTTTGTCCTTCACGGACCAAACATTTATAGGTAGAGAACAACCAAAACCTGCGTTAAATGCGACTACGAAACCAGACCGGTCTATAACAACGATGCAAGCAAGATGAAGCTCAGTCAGCACTAGCGCGCATGCTCACTAACAGATACTGCTGATTCCGAAAGAAATTATGTGGATAAAAGACGGTACTTGACGAGATTATTTTATACTGACTTATTGTAAACGTCTTGTGGCGTCTCGGTAGTGAAATTAAATCAAAATAACTAATCTAAAATAAAACAATTCATTCAAAACCACCATCTTTATCCCCGTTCGTTAATTAGCATCGTGGTTAAACTTGGTAACGGAACAGATCGATGGATTATTTCATTAAGTTTTTTTTTTTTAACGCATTTAACACTCGCGCCGCTGTTTGTGTATCAGCCGATCGGACGCAAACCCGTTTGCGCGCGGCCTGGAAATCGGTTGCGTCTCCCTATTTGCGCGCCTCCTTCTTTCAGTTCTATTTCAGAAGTTTATAATTCATGCCAGACTTGCATAAGGTCTATCAGCTGGAAATGCATCCCGCGTGCGCTCATGCGCAAAACGCAGCGCGCACGCATTTCCCTTTCTGTCGGGTTTGCCAAGCGCTACCTGGAGCTGCCTGCTCCTACCTGCTCCGTGCAGCTCCTGTTCGGATCGCTCTGTCAGAATAATCATATTTCTGCACACAGTTAAATAACCTTTTTTCCCCTCCTCTCTCTCTCGCTCTCTTTCTCTCTCTTTCTCTTGCGTGCCTCTGCATGTCTGAGGGCTGTCACCACGCCTAGAGCAGGTCTCTCCGAGAAAATAAAAACACACACACACACACACACACACACACACACACACACACACACACACACACACACACACACACACACACA